>JAODAL010015398.1:0-84019 GCA_025379985.1 Phyllomedusa bahiana | reverse complement strand
CTTACGACCAGGGGGGATATGGGTTTTAAAAAAAGGTAGAACTGAGGAGTAAGAGGAATCATATGTCCCAAGATGTCATGCGTAAGTGTTCTCACACACTCCCAAAACGGTATAATCCCCCCACAATCCCAGAAGACATGCTGCAGGTCAGCCCCAGGACCACCACATCTCCAGCAACAATCAGGAGCCTCCGGCTTTAATTTATGCAACAATGCCGGAGTATGGTACCAAAACATAAGTATCTTATACTGGTTTTCTTTATACTGGACAGACAAAGAAGAACGTGCAGCCTGCTTCCAAATCTGAGCCCAAGTGTCCCTGGAGATAGGGGCCCCTATATAATCCGCCCATTTAGTCATATAAGAATGCTCAATCGGAGAATACAGACTGGGGGTTATCAAGTTTATATATTGTAGATTTCAAGCCCGTGGAGGAATAACCTGCCCGGCACAATTTCTAAAAGGCCGTGGGTTGAGAAACCACGGCAGATTTTAACAC
The DNA here is from genome assembly GCA_025379985.1 of Phyllomedusa bahiana. Lineage (NCBI taxonomy): Eukaryota > Metazoa > Chordata > Amphibia > Anura > Hylidae > Phyllomedusa > Phyllomedusa bahiana. The sequence continues at coordinate 83,521 of JAODAL010015398.1, read as the reverse complement.
TGTGGACATAAAATGACCAATTTGCAAATACGAAAAATCAGCCAATGTAGGTAGTCTGTAGGAAGAGCACAAATCGCGGAAAGATTTTAATTTCAAAGTATGGTGATCCACCAAATTCGCAAACCGGAATAACCCACGTTCAAACCACGGTCTCATACTCTCACTAGGCCGACCATCCATAAATAATGGATGAAAGAGAAAGGAGGTCATAGGGGAAGCTTTTGAGCATAGAGCAAATTTCAGATGACACCATCTCCAAATGGACCTCGTAAGGATCATAGAGTGCAATAATGGGACAGCAAACTGCTGGGTTGTAGTAGCCCATAGCAAGGAGTTAGGATGAATGGGAGCCATCCACAATTTTTCAATCTCCATCAACCTGGAGTATTCAAACAGAAGACCAAGACGGAAACAACTTGTAATTGCGCCACCCCGTAATACTTCACAATGTCTGGGACTGCCAGACCCCCATCCATCCTAGCTGCCATCAGGAAATTTCTATGAATCCTGTGTCGGCTGCGACCCCAAATAGAGTGGATCATATCTGCCTGCAGGGACCTAAGAAATGTTATAGGAATGGGGATAGGTAGTGTCTCGTAAAGATACATTAATTTCGGGAGGACCGACATTTTTATCGTTGAGATACGGCCAAACAGTGATAGAGAAAGCTTATTCCAGTTATCTAATATTATTTTAATTTCCACTACAAGTGGAGGGAAATTGCATTTAAGCAAAGACGAGTAAAATGGAGTCAAGTAGACCCCTATGTATTTTAGATGCTCCAATTGACACCGATAGTTGAAATTCAGCTTTAAGTGGGAAACTTGTTCAAAAGGTAGATTAATCGGCAAAGCCTCTGTTTTAGAAGTATTAATTTTGTATCCAGAGAGGGTACCAAATCTGGAAAGAAGGTCATGCAAATTCGGAAGTGAGACCAAGGGATTAGTCAAAGTGAGCAAAACATCGTCTGCATATAAAGAGATCTTAAACTCCGTATGTTTGAGGAAAAACTCCACTAATATCCCCATTTAATCTAATGGCTGCTGCTAACGGTTCGATAAACAAAGCAAAAAGCATGGGAGAAGGGGGGCAGCCCTGTCTAGTGCCATTTTTTATATGAATTACTGGTGATGTAGCATGCGGGAGTCTGACAGCAGCAGTAGTGCAAGAGTAAAGTCCCTTAAGGGCACTAACCAAAGGGCCAGAGAAACCAAAGGCCTTCAAGGTGCAGAACATGAAAGACCAATTAAGATGGTCGAAAGCCTTTTCAGCATCTAGACTTAAAAGTAGTATGGAACTATCAGTTTTGTGCTCTACATCAATGAGATCAATCACCCTCCTGGTATAGTAACCCCCCTGTCTACCAAGGACAAAGCCCACCTGATCTTTATGTATTAATCGGGGCAGCAAAAATGGTAATCTATTTGCTAGTATTTTGGTAAATATCTTAAGATCCTCGTTCAGCAAAGCTATAGGGTGATAGCTCGCACATTCTAGGGGATCTTTATCCGGTTTAGGTATTACTGTTAGGAAAGAGTGAAGCATTATAGAAGGGGCAGTAGTGCCTTCCAAAAAAGAATTATAAATCCTTAATAGAGACGGAAGAAGCTGGGATTGAAATGATTGATAATATAAATAAGTAAAACCGTCCGGGCCTGGAGTTTTCCCTGCCGGGAGAGCTTTAAGTTTGTTGACAACCTCTTCTTCCAAAATCGGAAGATTCAATGTGGCCATTTCATCAGAAGTAAGAGTTTTGTAGCTTACATGAGGACAAAAAATCTTGTATTTGGGCCTCCTTACTAGAAGGGTCAGAGGGCAGTGTATCGGGAATATTATACAACAGAATAATATGAATGAAAGAGATCCGCTATCAAGTCTGGATCATAAATTGGGACCCTTGAACTGTTTTTGAGGGAGTGTGGAGTGGAATTAGCCGCTTCATCATGAAGCATCCTAGCTAACAATGTGAGGTTTATTAGCCCTCTCATAATATTTTTGTCTCAAAAAGACCAGTAACTTCTCAGTTACATGTAGAGCCAAATTTTTAAGCTTCGCCCTCAGCTGTACAACCTGTCTCAAAGTGTCTCCAGTGGGGTGTGCCGCCAACTTAGCCTCCAACACTTTAAGTTGTGAAAGGTAAGTATTTTTTTGGAGCTCCCTATCATTTTTCAGACGTGAACCCAAAGCAATGCACCTTCCGCAGACAGCCGCCTTATGGGCCTCCCACAGAGGGACATGCGAATCTACGGATCCCGTATTGGTATCAAATAACTCTTTGATATACCGTCCAATCTCCTCCCTATGCTGGGGATTCTTAAGCAAAGACTCATTGAGTCTCCAATAACAGTGCCGCAATGAATTATGCGCAGACTGCAGACCTAGACTAATCGGAGCGTGATCAGACCATGATATGGAGCCTACCTCCACCGAGTCCAGCATTCTAAGAGCTAAAATATTGCCAAAAAAAATCTATTCTAGAATGAGATTGGTGCGGATTAGAGAAAAAAGTAAAAGCCTTGTCCGTGGGATGAACAATACGCCACAGATCAAAGAAGCTAAATCTACGTATCAGCTGACGAAAGCCCCTAGAGAGACGGCGACGAGCCATACCCTGAGTCACCTGCAGGATATCATAAACCTCAGAGAAAATAAGATTAAAATCCCCCTCCCCCCCCTATAATTATAGGTGAAGAAGCTAAACGGGAAAGACGTAACAATAGTTTTTTGAGAAAAGAAAGCTGCTCGATATTGGGGGCATAGAGATTACATAAAATGATAGGCATCCCATTAAGAACTCCCTCAAGTATTATATACCTGCCCTCATTATCAACTACCGAATTCCAAATTTGCAAGGGACAGGATCTGGAGATGAGTATGGCCACCCCAGCCTGTTTCCTATCTCGTGATGCCAAGTATGTTATGGGGTATAAGCGCTGAAAAAAGTTGAAATTACCTGACCTATCAAAATGTGTCTCCTGAAGGAAAACAATGTCTGCGGGTTCATTTTTAAGATCCGTAAATAGAAGTTTCCTTCTAACATTCGAATTTAGACCCTTAACATTAAGTGAGCATGTCTTAAACATTGTGACACATGTAAATTAAAAATGCTATATCGATGGACTGCAGGCAAGAGGATATAATAGAACATATCCATCTTGAAATATAGAGGAACCTCTCTACTGCGGAAGAAAAACATTAAGGGAGGGAAAAGACAAAAAAGACAATAACAAATAAAACATCAAAATCCACAGGAAATATACCAGAACAAACCGCATCCTGGAGAGGTAAATCATACTCTTAGTTTAAGAATAAAATCTATAACATAAGCCGAAAATATAATTCTCGGTAGAAACTAACACTAAGCTCAAGGGGGCAGCAATGTGCAACCAAAAGAAGAAAATAGGCGTCAACCGTGACTCGAAGGCAATCACTAATAGTGAAAAATTAACCTAAGGGAAGGAGCCCAGGTGAGAAAGAAGTAGGAGAAAAACTAAGCTAGTTAAACAACCTCCCCCAGCTCCTAATCCCTCTTATATAAGTATCATGTAGGAGGAAATCTTTATAGCAGAATATAGTAGAAAAATACTCATTCAGCAAAATCAAACATATTGTAAGGAAGTATGCATATCAAAAGAAATATCCATGTAAGACTTGCAGACCACACCCACAACTCAGATATCAAGTCCCTGCAGAGGAGGAATGTCGGGCCTTGGATGTCGGGGAGCCCTGAGAAGAGCGCCCTCTGTGTTTTAATGGGACCTGTTGCCATTCTGGAGCTGGTTGTGGAGGTGGGCATTCAATTTCCCAGTCCGTTAGGGGTGGGACCGGGATATCCAATATAGAGCAAAATCTTGAAAGGTCCTCAAATTCCCTAAGTACTGCAGGGCGTCCATTTTTAGTAATGTTTAGTAAAAAAGGGTGAAAGGGAAACCCCAGCTGTACGAAATTTTATGACTTTTCAGAATATCCAGAAGGGGCTTTAGATGTCTGCGTTTTTGCAGCGTTATCCAGAAAAGGTCCGGAAACAATTGCAGGGAAACACCTTGATACTCAACCGCACGCTGAGTCCTGGCCTGAGCCATGATGCGCTCCTTTAGCTGAAAGTCATGTACACAACATATGATATCTCGAGGGCGGGTGGCTGGGCCCTTCAATTTTAAGGGCCCTGTGAGCTCGGTCCAGTTTATTTTTATGAGATGGCGGTTCGCCCAGCAAGGTATTAAAAATATCCTCCAGTATTTGTGGGACATTCTCCTAACCCTATCCCTCTGGGAGACCTCGCAAGCTGATGTTATTCCGTTTGCTCCTGTTCTCCAAATCCTCTAGTCGCCTATTAGTGTTTCTCAATAGCTTAGTTTGTGCAGTCACTGCAGCGTGTAAATCTGAAACATGGTGGCAGGTGCCATCGTGAGCTGTTTCAAGAGAGTCCACCCTATCCGCCAAATGTTTCAAGTCCTGACGAACCATGGCTATCTTAACTTTACACGTCTCCTTGAAATCTGCAATTAGCTGTTTAAAGTCCTCCTTGGTGGGAAGCAGTTTAAGATACGATTTCCAAACAGGAGTACTTGACATGTGGGGTTCGGCGGAGCCCATAGCATCGTCCACAGAGTCTGGGGATGAAGCCCAAGTATCTAAAAGGGCAGTATCATCATTGGGTCATAGCGTCTTCCTGAGCAAGTGGCACAGCAGCATGAGGAGACAAAGAAGAAGTAGGCTGCTTATGTCCTTTTTGTTTAGGAGGCATTTGAGAAGCCATTTTATCTGACACTGAAGGCAATGTAATAGTGTTATGTGAGACAGACACAATTGGTATAGAAGAGACAGGCGACAGTTGGTCAGGTTTAGCCCCGTGACCCTGCAAATCAATGGGTTCAGGCCCCTTGCAGATTGTATGCAGAAGAGCGGAGTCCTCTCTATTACTTCTCAATTGGGACAGTAATCCCCCAGTAGACTGCAGAGGAGAGGGGAGAGTCCTGCGGTGCCTTTAGTTATGGGCCCCACACAGGGATCCGAGGACAAGCAGCGGCAGGTAACTATAGTCTGCTGGATAGGTCTCAAGGCCTGAGCACCCTGCAAGGGGCCCGAAGGAGAGAGTAATATCCCTGTGTGTTGGTGGGGGCTGTGGAGTGAGTGCACTCTGGGGCCTCCCTGCCCGCTGCGCAGTACTTGCCGTGGGATAAGTGAGGGCTTCATGTGGAGTAGAAGTCCGGTCCTACTGCCGCTGCGCTCCTGAGTCCGGCCAGAAAGTTAGTTGGGGCGAGAGCTGGAGGCTCATCTGGAGCTTCTACGGAGCTGCGCTGCTCAGGCTGTGATGGCTGCGCTTCCGATGGCACACCTGGCTCCGGCAACTTCCTGCCAGCTGCCCGCAAGGACACAGCCGGCTGCTGCAAGAAATCCCGATGAGGAGAGACCGGCGGTCGGTCACCCTCAGCCCCTGCAGGGGCACTGCACTGGCTGATGGCGCGCACCGGGGAAGTCGGAGACCTCATGGAGGTAAGGTGTGACCCAGCAGCAGGCCTCCGATCTTCAGTGGCAGGCAATCCACGAGATAAGTGCTTACTCAGCTCCACCCTCCCCCCCCAGCCCCGAACTGAACATTCTACTGTTCTTTCGAGTAAAGTTATAGTTCTAGTTCAATTTCATTTTCAGCAGCTTTCTGTACTTTTGGCGGCCATCCACTCACCTTTCTGCACTTTTTGCAGCCTTCCAATTAGTGGAGAGCACAGAGAAGTGTCAAAAATGTTATTGCTGAAAAGTAGGGCTCTCATTGGCTGCTAAAATCACATGACCATGTTATATATATTTCACTATATTGCTTTGTGAACGCCATTTTCAGCTCACTCTCTGTACTGTACAGACTGCTCTCAGTTAGTTAGATAGCATTTTTCTCTCCATAGACATCAGTAGTTAGGGAGTTTGGTATTGTTGGCTGCATCTTCCCCACACCCAGAACCTGTTATTTGGTGACATTTGCAGGCTCACATAACTCCTAACTCTCATATACATGGATATATATTATACAGAGTGCTTGGATTTCCTAAATCATAGTGCCCAAAAATTAAGTTTTTGCAGTTTTGTGGGTTCAATAATTGTATAACACATCGTCTCCAAATGTCCTATGTGTCAGGATGCAGGGCCCCATAGCAGCTGCTACCTCTGCACCTCCTATGACTGTGCCCCTGCTTGCAAGTTGTCCTCATCTTTTCAGTTAGCCATTGAAAGGAATTAAGTATTTTAGCCTCTCCGTTTTTTTCTGTCATTCTTGGAGCCAAATTTTCTTCACTAAGTTGTTCCATGTATCCAGTTTACTGTTATGGATGGTAATTACAGCTTCTCCTCACCTGTAGGTAGAAAAATTAACCAGAACATCTTCTCCCATTGACTTTAATGGGGTTCAAGTTCGAGTTCTAGTTCATATAGAAACTCGAACCGAACACACTAAAGTTCGAGGTTATAATCGAACTAGAAGTTTTTACTGCTCACTCATCTTTACTTGTGAACTCGCACGATGTCCAAAACGTACCCATAAGTCCATTTGCAGGAACAATTTCCTGGCTAGGATGTATGGGTATGCCTAATGTCGGTAAGGGGTTGATCAGAATAATCTGTTAGCTGTCAGAACTGAAAATGAAGCAATATTTTTTCATACTCGTTGAAAAAGTAAATTGTTTTGAGGATAGTTTAATCCATCAATACATCTATTGATTTAAAGGACTAGAAATAAAATGAATTTCCCTGATAAGTGTCTGAGCTTGATAAATGAACATTCCAGGTGTGTATGATTTACAGTACACAACTAGAAGTCACACCAGAAATTAATGCAGCTATGTTGGCGGTGCTATTGTCTCTAACAATATGTGATTAATAGCTTTTTATAAAGATCTGTGTGACAGGGATACAGTTAAAGATATATGAACATAATAATATAAGGCATATCAGTGGAAAACAATGTCATATCCATACAAAAAGGTTTTCTTGAAGAAAAACATTTTATCAGTGTTGGAGAACTTAAATAAGAATTCACATAATTCATAGACTTATATTGACACTTAAAAAATAAACTTTCGGGTAAATTGGCTTAATTTTAAAGGACCATAATTTCTCAATTTTTTATTTTTATCCTTGAAATATGTTTAACATTGATGCTTTGAAAGTGTACATTTTAAAAAGGTCTATATTTCATAAAAACCATTTCAGGAAGGTTATCACAGTCTACAGTCACAAGCATCCAAAGACAGTGATATTCCAAAGGTCACATTACAGCATCTCCCTAGTTTTTGAATTAAAAACTGATCTGTCCTGTTAATTAATAGATTATATGAAATGCTACCTGGTATTATATGTATGTATATATAGTACTGTGCAAAAAGGTCTAGTTTTAGGCAGGTGTTAAAAAAGTACTGCATGGTAAGAATGATTTAAAAAAAAAGTAATGTAAATAGTTTATTTTTATCAGTTTACATTGATAAATAAATGTAGGTAAATGTAAAATTGTGCATCTGGGTACTAATAATCTGCAGGCACCATATGTCCTAGGGGGTGAAAAGCTTGAAGAATCACTTGTTGAGAAGGATTTTGATACTTGTAAATCATAGAGAAGTAAAGGAGCTTTACTCACAATACAGGCAGTCTCTGAGTTATGTACGGGATAGGGACTATAGGTTCGTTCTTAAGTTGAATTTGTATGTAAGTGGGAACAGGTATATCTAGTGCATGCATGGTGTGACATGCTGGAACTTGTAGTTCCACAGCAAATGCCAGCATTTCACATCACACATGTAGTGCCAGGATCAGTATTACCGTATGTATGTAATATATAATGTAATATATAATATAATGTAATATATAAGTAATATACAAATATAATACTGACCCACAGAACTGACACTTAGTCTGCACTATTATTACATAATACTGACCCACAGTGCTGATCAATATTACATAACTACAGACTGAATGTCAGCACTGTGGGTCAGTATTAGATATTTATAGTGCAGACTGATTGTCAGCACTGTGGGTCAGTATTAGATATTTATAGTGCAGACTGACTGTCAGCTCTGTGCATCTGTATCATATAAGTTACGTAATATAGAATCACATTAGATAGGGTACAGTATATATGTGTCAGTATGCCTGCCTGTAAAATACAAGTGATGGGGCTGCCCTGTGCCATGTAAGTTTCAGTACAGAGTGGAGAGGAGGAGGAGCACTGCAGCCTTGCCCCTCCTCCTCTACTAAAGCTGCAGCAAGATCACCGTACCTGGAGATATAGAAGAGGCAGTGATTACACTGCTCTCCTATCAGGTCTCTACAGCGTCCCTGGGCTCAGAGCTAGCTTCTTCCACAAGACGGGCAGCGGGCCTGCACTGTGTGAGCAGAGATTACTACTAAGATTAGGATTCGATCTGTAACTCATTTTTATACTAGGGATGGCTGTATTATGTGTATTTACACTTGATTCAATCTGTAGAAAGAGCATAGTATCTTTCGTGTTACTTATACCTGTTAGAGCTGCGCGTGTGCGTGGTGTGGGGAGTCTCTTGTTGGTCACCGCTGCGGCGTCCATACGCGCTGTGCGCGTGAATGGAAGTTACTCCTTCCGGACATGCGCAGTAGCGCGTGATCGCGGAAGTGGGGCACGGACGCGGCTCCTTCCGAACACCACGCACGCGCCATACAATCGCTCCAGGTGAATGCCATCTAGGTATCCCTATATAACATCGGGCTGTTTTTAGTTTTCTCAATGCCCCCTGAGGAAGCGGACTCTTTGCAAAAACGTGCGTTGCGGTGGCGAGTTGCGCTCGTGCTTGGTACCAACCATCGGTTTGTATATTTTCATGTTCTTATACCCTAGTTCACTTCATCTCATTTTCTCACTAGAATTTATTAGAGCATATGCAATTGAGATGATATAGTGATATATATGGGCATCTATACATGAATATACATAATGGGGATAGATTTTTCCTAATACAGAGAATATGACGTTTATAGTGAATTTCTATTTAACTTATGTATTTTTGGATATGATCATGACATAATGTACCCTCAATGACACTACATCTCTCTGTACTTTATTGCATGTAGCCTTAATACTTGCCTTGTCTTGGATCTTTTTATGAACATTTCGTATTCTGTATGTAAGTTTTTCTAATGTGATGAATAAAATGTATATTTTTACCATATACTCTCAACTTTGCCTTTTGAGTAGATTGTGAGCAGAGATTAGGTATACTGACAGGAAGGAGGGAGGAGGAAGAGCACCCGGCCAGCGGAAATCAGTGACTAGATCTGCTGTGGTGTGTACAGCCCAACATAGGTATGTCCCAGGCTTACGCTATTCTGATAGCCCCGTTCATAACTAGTCGACGGATGCAAGTTGGAACGACGTTAGTCAGGTACTGCCTGTATAGACTCAATATGCAAAAGATGTAAAAAAAGGATAGGGAAGAGAAGAAAAAGAAAGTTCATTCTGTTAGAAATTCCACAACAGATAGTCGTCTGATGATCCACCATAGTTTGTATAGGAATTGACTGCTGTCTTTTTAAGACGAAAAAGGGTCGGTTTCTTCTGGTGCTTGTAGCCAGTCCCACCTTTTCCAGCATTTACACCTGATAGGGGTTCAAGTGAACTGAAACATTGTGTATGGCTATTATACCTATTAACACCGGTCGCCATATTGGAGAGCAGAGAACTGCTACATTTTTCAAGAGATTCCTGTGATTCCAGTTATCACCACATCGTGATTCCTTGCCTTACAACTAGTGATGAGCGATTGTGTCAACTTTCGTTATCAGATCGATAGTCGATATCGGCAATTATCATTAAAGTCTATGGGAGAGGTACAGCTTTATTCTCACACACAAACAGGGGAAGAGAAGCTGGAATTAACATCCACAACAGGAAACTGGATACGTGCTACATCTTAGGCAAGACAATTAGGCAACAAGAGTCACAGAAAAAAAGTCACAGACTATTCACTATCCCTGTCCTGTACCACAGCATGACCCTTAAACCTGCATGACCCACAAATTAAAAAATGCCAGAAGGCAGTATTATTTGAACCACCATTTTAGTTGAACAGAGCATTGACTATCCCTGTCCTGGACCGCAGCATGACCCTTAAATATGCATGACCCACAGATTAAAAAGTTCCTGAAAAAGGAGTCTTTCAAGTCTCCTCGATTATATATCGAGGAGACTACCATCTTGAGTCAAAGTGACGTCCCCTGTGAGATCCTCCTGATGTACCCCAGAATATGGAGGGGGGAAACGCGTCGAGGATGAGGTTTGATGTATCTTGAGATGATATCAGATAGATGTATCTTATGTTCCTACACGGACTGTATATATATATAGATATTTACCCTAACTGTGAACAATTGTGCTGTTCATATCATTTGATCCCCACGGATATTTATTGGTGGGGGGTACTATATGAACAGTGATAATTTTTATGTGGAAGAATCTATATCCACTTAAAGTATAAGTAAGAGAATTGGGTGTTCCTGATATTTGATCCCTTTGAATATTAATTAGGGGGGTTTTATAGGAATATTTGAGAACTTTTGTCTGGACTTCAAATTTTAATTCACTCTTAAATCTTGTACAGATATATACACGCTAGTCCCTTTGTGGTGGATTGATAGGGACACAGAAGGAAGAAAATTTAGGGTGAGCCGACAGAGACTAGGCCGTCCTTATCGGGACGATTATTTGGGTTTCATCTTAGGTTTAAGTGTAGGGAAGTTAGGTAGGGATAGTGTGTATATGTTGATTAGTGTAGTCTTTATAGGTAGTACTGTATTTTTTATGGATATTTTTAAAAGTTATATTTTAGGATTGGATTTGTTTAGTCTTGATCAGTGATTAGTTGTTCCAAATCCATACAGATACTTAATTTTCTAAAAAGGAATTTTTCTGTGACTTTATATTACAACTAGAAATGTAGCCGGACTAGAGATGGGCGAATCGATTCTAACGAAGTGGAATTCGTTTAGAATTTCAGGAAAACTTCGGTTCTGAACGAAGTCGAAGTTTGGGGTACTTCGGGTGAACGAAGTGTGTTTTTTGACTGATAAAATGGCTGCGAGCACATGGCGCTACATGGGGCAAAGCACTCTGGGAGGAAGAAGGGCATAGCCTGCATGACATGTGCAGAGATGAAGCCAATCAGAGACCGGCGGGATTCTGTGACGTCACTGCACCCATATAGTCGGGCACGACGCCCGGGGGCTCACAACTCCTCTCACTGTACTGGGTCAGGGAAGGTGCTGCCGCAGCTGGGTTATGATAGCTCTCACTGAAGAACTGATTTTTATTCAGCGATTTTTGTGGGGTGTCTCAGTTTTCTCTGAGATGTTCTCTTAATGTTCTATTTCTGATTTTTTGGGTGTATTGGATCTGAAGTCCAGTGTGCGTCCACTGGGAGCTGCATATACATTCAATATCCAAGTGAGATCTAAGCCAGTTCCTGTTGTATTCATTTAAAGAAACAGCGTTTTTACAATACAAATACCACTTCATTTTTGGCTGCTCAATTCTATTGCGCAATTTACATCCAGGGGTTAATTAAGCGTTGTTTTGCTAGTGTGCTGACCCCAAGAAACCGTAATTTTCCTGTAGCATAATTCACAAGCGAAGGTTAATTACAATTTTATCTCTTGTTGTGTGACATAGAAAACACGCAATTGTAACACGCTACAAAGCTACTAGTTTGTGGTGGCCCAATTGTTTGGCGCAATTTACATCCAGGGGTTAATTAAGCATTGTTTTGCTGGTGTGCTGACCCCAAGAAACCGTCATTTTCAACGCCAAAAATATACATTTTTCCTGTAGCATAATTCACAAGCGAAGGTTAATTACAATTTTATCTCTTGTTGTGTGGCGTAGAAAACACGCAATTGTAACACACTACAAGGCTACTAGTTTGTGGTTACTCAATTCTTTTGCGCAATTTACATTGAGGGGTTAATTAAGCGTTGTTTTGCTGGTGTGCTGACCCCAAGAACCGTCATTTTCAAAGCCAAAATATATACATTTTTTCCTGCTAGCATAATTCACAAGCGAAGGTTAATCTACAATTTTATCTCTTGTTGTGTGGCGTAGAAAACACGCAATTGTAACACGCTACAAAGCTACTAGTTTTTGGTTGCTCAATTCTTTTGCGCAATTTACATCCAGGGGTTAATTAAGCGTTGTTTTTCTGGTGTGCTGACCCAAGAAACGTCATTTTCAACGCCAAATATATACATTTTTCCTGTAGCATAATTCATAAGCGATGGTTATTTTTAATTTTATTTTTTGTTGTGTGGCGTAGAAAACACGCAATTGTAACACGCTACAAAGCTACTAGTTTGTGGTTGCTCAATTCTTTTGCGCAATTTACATCCAGGGGTTAATTAAGCGTTGTTTTGCTGGTGTGCTGACCCCAAGAAACCGTCATTTTCAATGCCAAAATATATACATTTTCCTGTAGCATAATTCACAAGCGAAGGTTAATTACAATTTTATCTCTTTTTGTGTGGCGTAGAAAAACACGCAATTGTTACACGCTACAAAGCTAATAGTTTGTGGTTGCTCAATTCTTTTGCGCAATTTACATCCAGGGGTAATTAAGCGTTGTTCTGCAGTTGTACTCACTAAAAGAAACTTTGTTTTTCACCGCCACAGAAGAAATTCTGTAGCATAATTCATATCCGAAGGTTAATTAAGCTGTTGTGCTTTTATATTCAGTAAAATACACAGAGTTTTTTAAACAGCACATACAAGTCAATTTTTCCTCCCCATTTGTGGAGCGCAATTTATACCCAAGGGTTCCCCAAGCTTTTTTTAGGGGGTTCATTTGCGTTAAATCAGGGTGTGTATTTATCTTACGATTCGGGTCAAACAGTGTCTGTACTTTTTAGAACAAACAGTAGTAGACAGAGAGGTGGAGGTCTTCCCTGCGGTGGCGAGGCACAAACATTCTGGGCGGGTCGCAGCACAGAAGGGGGGACGTCGCAGCAGTGGTCACTCGGTGGGGGCCAAAAACTGCGCTGTAATCTGCGGCCGTGTACTGACTAGCAACCCAATGGTTCTTGTTTTGGTTGCTGGTACCCCTTCCCTCCCGTGACATCTGAAAACCCCACCCAAGAGTGGGTGGGAAGTCAGACAAACATTGTTGGATGGCCCGGGAGCGGGTAGCGGCCTACCTGTCCAAAAATCGCCTCTGTCCCATCGGTTCCCCTCAGCCAGAGATTCTATGGGGTCGGGCCGCGCCATATATAGCGAGGAGAACAATTTGGGAGGGCAGTAGCAGCTTTGGCAGCGATGAAAGGGGGCCCAATATCCCGTTATGAGTAGGCGGCAAAGTTAGTGTTGAGAGTGGCATGGGGGTCATGTTGTGAGGGGTCAGCCTCTGCATCCCAAAGGGCCCGGTGATGAGGACAGCAGTGACGATGGAAACAAATAGATGAGATGTAGCCGACGCACTTGGGGCCCGGGTAGGAAGGGCTTCTCATCGTCGGAGAAGAGGTGTCAGCTTGCAGGTCGGCAGGGGGCCACCCGCAAGTGGGTCGTGTGGCCGTGAGTCAGCAGGAGAGCAGCAGTGTGAGTTGGGAGCCAAGCGGCCAGGGGTAAAAAAACCTGTTCGCAGGTCCAAAAAAGTGGGGCCAGGGGCACAGCGAGGCAGCGGTGGTAGTAGTCACTTGGCGGAAAAATCAGATACTCGGCGGTGTGGCATTTTCTTTGCTAAGAACCCCGGAGGGGAATATGGGTATTGTAAAATTGTAAGCAGAATTTGAACCCGGGCCGGGAGCAAAATTTTGGCCCCAGGGCCCCTGGTCAACACATGGGGGTCACCACCCGGTGCCGGGGGAGAAACGTGGCCGATGTGGTGGCCTCCTCCCGCCACAGCAACAGCGCAGCGTGCCCGTGGCACGCATGCCATTGAGCAGCAAGGCCCACCCCTCTGCGGGAAGGGAGCTGTTTCTCTTTGACTCATTTTCCCGGCAGATGCTCTGCCCCTCGTATTTGGGGCCCCAGCGTGTTTCAGCGAGGCGATTGCAAAAGAAAACGTATGCGTCCAAACCCATCCTAAGGTGCAGCAGGCCCGTCTCCTGTCCAAGTTGTTGGTATGCGTCCCCCCCTTTCCAAATAGGGGGACTCTCACATTCAAAAGAACTAATGGTTTGTGCGACCCGAGATGGAGAGTTCCAAGCCGAAATTTTTTTTTCCAAAAAAAGGCAAGTAAAACCCAGCCTTCATAAATATGTAGAACGGGGGGGGGGCCCCAAGTCTTTTCAGTTTTTTCCCAAGGTGCAGGGACGCGGACTTTTGGAGCTGTACGGGTCAGGGCGTACTTTCCCTTTAGGGCCCACTGGGGAATTGTTTCCCGGCCCGGGCCCCAACCCCAAAACTTGGACAGGAGACCCCGCTTTCTCCTCCTTTTTGTCAAATGTGCTCCTGCCCCAATGCCCCCCTTTCCCCCACCCAATCAAATCTCAGCCCCCACAAGTACGCCCCATCTCCACATGTGTGGGGCCAGGGGGTGTCACGCAGTTCTACCCCTGGTTTCCTCGGGACGAAGTCACAAGGGGGGGAACTGTCCGGTATGCAGCAAGAAATCGATGTGTGGCTTTCTCCGCGCCAACTGCAAAAGGAAACCCTGGTGTGGACAAGGGGGAACATGGTTTCCGGCTTTTTCACCGGGGGGTGGCCTGGCCCTGCATGGGAACGTGTTTTTTAAACTGGTTGTGAAAAGGTTCCTGAAATTTTCCACCCATCTTCAGAAATTTTGAAAATGGCAGGAAATTGCATGCACTTTATCCATTATCAAAGCCCGGAACACCCTCCTCGGTTGCAGCGGGCAGAACGGCCTCCCCAACACACTTGTATGCAAGTTTCCCCCCCGTTAATTCCAGCCTGCCATTTGGACGAGTATGAACAGGGGAAGGCCATTAACGTTTTTTGATGATCCGGCAGCAGAAGTACTCCCCTGTGTAATTTTATGCGCCGTGGCGCCATGCGTGACACCTGCCATTTGTTGAGGCCATTTGGGGGGCGACGTTAATTTTTCAGTGCCGGGGCTCGGGGGAATAAAGTCATTTTGCTTCCTTTTTGGAACAGATGCTGAAAAAAACTTCTGGGCAGGGGGTGGAGACGTGGCGGGGTCATCTCGGGCACATGAGTCCGTTGGGGATGAAATGGGGGGAGGAGGAGGGGAGGACATTGGAGAAGAAGCTTTGTCTGGGGAAATGATGGATTTTTACCCCGGGACAAGAGGGAGGAGGGAGCAGCTGGGGGGGGTGGGGCAGATGAGGAAGACGAAACGATGACCCCAACACCGTCGCAGTTACAGTGGGAAAAGGGGCAGGGAGCCCTCGGAGTCATTGTGCGTGGCCCGCAGCATGCTTATTTGCCTGGCTGGCGGGGCCCAAAAGTCAGCATCCCGGGAGAGGGGGTGATTTGGGTCTCCACCTATTGACCCCCGTACCGGTCCAAAATGGGAGCCTTTTTCCCGTATTGAGGGGAGGACAAAAAAAAAATTGGGA
Organism: Phyllomedusa bahiana; assembly: GCA_025379985.1. Lineage (NCBI taxonomy): Eukaryota > Metazoa > Chordata > Amphibia > Anura > Hylidae > Phyllomedusa > Phyllomedusa bahiana. Next base: position 67,984 of record JAODAL010015398.1, on the reverse strand, counting down.
AAAACCTCCCGTAATCGTTGGCCGTGCCTTGTCGGCATCGTCCCTCTGGGCAGGTTTGACCGGGGGGTTTCCCCCACGCTCACGTATACTGCCGCGGGCTGGGGGAAAAGGGGGGGGGTAGGAGAAATCCAGCTCCATCAGCAGTACTAAGTTGGGTGACTGATGAGCGCTTCCCTCACCCCCCTAGTGAGGGGGTGTGCCGCAGCAGGACCTGGAAACATCCTGAACCCCAAAAGGGGGTGGCCTACTTGGACAGCACTCTGCCACCCCCGTTAAAGATCGTGGATATGGGCAGCCAACTGGTGTGTGGGCCCCCTTGCCGAGTTTTTCAGGGAGAAGTGTCCTGCCCGGCCAAAAGGTGGCCCTCGGGGGTGTTCATGCGGGGGGGACCTGTTACCCCCAAAGGGGAAAACCCCCCCTTGCCACGAAAATGTGGAACGACTGACCCTTTTTCAAAAATGAATTAGGTTGGATGGCCAGGATTTTCCCCACACCAAAGCCTTAGGGTCAGACTAATCAGCCATGACGCCTCACCCAAATGTCAGAAATGATCTGGGTTCAAAAATACCTGCCTCAGCACTATTTGATGCCGGGACCCGCTGATGCCCACATTGTGATAGTTTCTCCCTCTGCCCCAACCATTTTTACCGGGATGGTATTGCCACCCCTCCACCTCTGTGATTGTGCCCCTGTCTGAGCCCATCTGTGCTGTGGTGCTGCCTGCCTCCACACTGTGTCATTTTCCCACTCTCTGGCCTACTCCTGTTTTTGCCACCTCCAGAATGTCATTGTGCCACTGTCTGACCTCATGCTGCTGCTGTGGCTGCTGCCGTGACCTACACACTGTGTCATTGTGCCACTGTCTGACCTCATGCTGCTGCTGTGGCTGCTGCCGTGACCTACACACTGTGTTATTGTGCCACTGTCTGACCTCATGCTGCTGCTGTGGCTGCTGCCGTGACCTACACACTCTGTCATTGTGCCACTGTCTGACCTCATGCTGCTGCTGCCGTGACCTCCACACTGTGTCATTGTGCCACTCTGTGACCTATTCCTGTTTTTGCCACCTCCAGAATGTTATTGTGCCACTGTCTGACCTCATGCTGCTGTGGCTAGCGCCGTCACCTCCACACTCTGTCACTAATGTTGCCACCTGAGCTCTCAGCTTGTTTTTTTCCAGCTTTCTCTGGCATGACTTTATCAGGCAACATTCCCGCTTCAGTTTTTTTGGTCAGTTTTGCCCTCTTAAGTGCCCAGGGAATTTTATAGTGAAGCGATTCTAAGAGCAGCGGCAGTCATGTGCGTGTCATACTAAAACACAACATTGTATGAAGACCAAACCAAGCTCCCTCTGCATATTTAAGCATGGCACAACGTTCTACAGCACCCTGCAGGCTCTGTGCAGCCTGGAAATAGCTGTTTTTTAACGTGATTCGTGCCGAAGTAATTCGGAACGAAGTTATTTTTTGCCGAGAAATTCGGCGAAGTGAATGAAACGAATTTCGGGAAATCCAGACCCTTCTCCAGAATCCTGGTCACTAGAACTATCAGAGGTCTGCTGGCCAAAAAAGCGATAAAAAAACAATGCTTTTTAAATTCAAGGTCACAGAACACACTGAGCTGCACAATATATCCCTTCCTTTCAAAAGCCTCTCCTCCTGCCACACCCCCTTCCCAGGTTTCTATGGGCAAAAAAGTGAGTTTTAGACCAAAACCGTTTCATACATGTGGCCCTTAATGTCCTTCATTGCATCTCATGCCAATAGGATATTGTCCTATATTAAAGGAGGCTTGTACTCGCGGAACAGGGTTGTAATATTTTCACTTTACAAAGCATTGATGTGATCTCATTTAGAATATGCAGTTCACTTCTGGCCACCAGTAGATAAAAATAATGTACTGGAGTAATAGAAAGCACAAAGACAAGCAGCTAAACTGAGAAGGAGATGTTTGTGTAGAACTGAGAAGAGATGTTTACAGATATAATTTAGAATTATGTTGCAATGCTATTTTCTGTGACCAAAAATGTTATTGTTCTCCTACCTATGGACCTGAGTGATGGTGCATTTTTGGTACTTTTTATTGGTACTTGGGAGGAAAATCCACTCCAAATATGACAAATCTCTCTCCAACTTCATCTAGCCAGATCTCACAGATGGCCCCCAGCCCACCAGGAAAGCTCCATTTACACGTTAATCAGCACAGCCAAGACCCATTGTAAATGCCCTCCATAGGATGTTCGCACATCAGAACATGTGGACACCTCAAAAGAGCCCTCATTTCCATTAATTAGCACTGAACAAATGCTGCCTCAAACCCCCAAACTTCAAAGACTTCAATTAATCAAACCTAGTCGACATGTCTCCGATATTTCATATACACTCACCGGCCACTTTATTAGGTACACCTGTCCAACTGCTCGTTAACACTTAATTTCTAATCAGCCAATCACATGGAGGCAACTCAGTGCATTTAGGCATGTAGACATGGTCAAGACAATCTCCTGCAGTTCAAACCGAGCATCAGTATGGGGAAGAAAGGTGCTTTGAGTGCCTTTGAACGTGGCATGGTTGTTGGTGCCAGAAGGGCTGGTCTGAGTATTTCAGAAACTGCTGATCTCCTGGGATTTTCACGCACACAACATCTCTAGGGTTTACAGAGAATGTCCGAAAAAGAAAAAACATCCAGTGAGCGGCAGTCCTGTGGGCGGAAATGCCTTGTTGATGCCAGAGGTCAAAGGAGAATGGGCAGACTGGTTCGAGCTGATAGAAAGGCAACAGTGACTCAAATAGCCACCCGTTACAACCAAGGTAGGCAGAAGAGCATCTCTGAATGCACAGTACGGCGAACTTTGAGGCAGATGGGCTACAGCAGCAGAAGACCACACCGGGTGCCCCTCCTTTCAGCTAAGAACAGGAAACTGGGGCTCCAATTGCCCAAGCTCATCGAAATTGGACTAAAAAGATTGGAAAACGTTGCCTGGTCTGATGAGTCTCGTTTTTCTGCTGCGACATTCGGATGGTAGGGTCAGAATTTGGCGTCAACAAACATGAAAGCATGGATCCATCCTGCCTTTGTATCAACGTTCAGGCTGGTGGTGAATGGTGTCATGGTGTGGGGAATATTTTCTTGGCACTCTTTGGGCCCCTTGGTCCCAATTGAGCATTGGGTTGCAACACCTTGTTGAATCTATCCCCACGAAGAATTGAGGCAGTTCTGAAGGCAAAAGGGGGTCCAACCCGTTACTAGCATGGTGTACCTAATAAAGTGGCCGTGAGTGTAGATTTATAGGCGATCCATTCATAAACTGGTCCATGGCGAGTTCATATCTTAAAATATGGAACTCCCCGCACACATAACCACCACTCCCGAGTTTCTGGGGCGCATGGGGACCGAGATATCCAGAACTGGACCTAAGGGGTCCATAAGATAGGGGTGTCTGGTACCAGGGCGTAGGGTAGGTCCAGCCGGTCTGATGGTGCTACCGGCTCGGTTCTGTGCCAATGCCCCGCCGCGTTATGGTCCATTGTTGTGTTTCTGTCAGAAATTGCATGGCCAGAGTGGGAGGAGTTCATAGACCGTCCCAGGGGTGTGTAGGTGGCTGCCACGTGGGCTGTCCTCTTACAGATATAAGCAGGAGCCCGTGTGGCCTCAACGATTGATCCATGGAGGGGGTACCTAAGAGCATTTCCAGGAGCATCCACACGCAGAAGCCAGGCCGCATACACTCACCGGCCACTTTATTAGGTACACCATGCTAGTAACGGGTTGGACCCCCTTTTGCCTTCAGAACTGCCTCAATTCTTCGTGGCATAGATTCAAAAGGTGTTGCAAACGATGCTCAATTGGTACCAAGGGGCCCAAAGATGCCAAGAAAATTCCCCACATCATGACACCATCACCACCAGCCTGAACCGTTGATACAAGGCGGGAAATGGATCCATGCTTTCATGTTGTACCCCAAAATTCTGACCCTACCACCCGAATGTCGCAGCAGAAATCGAGACTCATAAAGACCAGGCAACGTTTTTCCAATCTTCTACTGTCCAATTTCGAGGAGCTTGGGCAAATTGGAGCCTCAGTTTCCTGTTCTTAGCTGAAAGGAGTGGCACCCGGTGTGGTCTTCTGCTGCTGTAGCCCATCTGCCTCAAAGTTCGCCATACTTGGCGTTCAGAGAAAGCTCTTCTGCCTACCTTGGTTGTAACGGGTGGCTATTGAGTCACTGTGCCTTTCTATCACTCGAACCAGTCTGCCCCTTCTCCTTTGACCTCTGGCATCAACAAGGCATTTCCGCCCACAGGACTGCCGCTCACTGGATGTTTTTTCTTTTTCGGACCATTCTCTGTAAACCCTAGAGATGGTTGTGCGTGAAAATCCCAGGAGATCAGCAGTTTCTGAAATACTCAGACCAGCCCTTCTGGCACCAACAACCCTGCCACGTTCAAAGGCACTCAAATCACCTTTCTTCCCATACTGATGCTCGGTTTGAACTGCAGGAGATTGTCTTACCATGTTTTTACATGCCTAAATGCACTGAGTTGCGCATGTGATTGGCTGATTAGAAATTAAGTGTTACCGAGCAGTTAAAAAGGTGTATCTAATAAAGTGGCCGGTGAGTGTACGCCCCCCATGTGGGCCGAAGGTAACTTGACCCATTTTAATTGCCTTTGCCTGTAACCCATACTGGTATGTGCACCTCTGACTCTTACCTGTAAAATTATTTTTCCTTTTGTAAAATATTTGTCTAGTGTGCCCTCCAAGGCTAATTAAATCTATAAACTTAATCTGAGTTTTGTCTGTTCTGATCATCGGCCTCACACCCTTAGTACTCGGGCCCATAATATATAGCTACCCAAAGGTTGGTTCCTGGCCCTGTTATAAGTCGGTAACGGACCGGCCTTATAAACCCAAACAGGAACGGTGGCAGCTTGTTTGTCTCCCTGGGCCCGTATGGACAGGGGTTAACAGTGGAACAGTATTGGTCTGACCTTGTGCTCCCTTAGGGGGCAGCGCAACGTCAAGATACACCCCAAGTCAGGCTGTCGACCCACGAGTGGGCCGGCGGGGCGGGTTTTTTCCTGACAGTACTATTTTTGGATAGATGCCACTATTGGATCCCTTTTTATTCCAATGAGATTTAAGTCACCCTAGGATATCCCTGAGACAGTGTGTGAGAGACTTCTAGGTTGTGTTAGTTAATTAGGGCGAGGTTCCAGACAGGGACGTCTTTATCAGGGCGAGTCCCCTTTATTTTGTAGAAGAGGGGTAGAATAGTATACCCTAGGATGTTTTAGGGCAAGACCCCGATTACTTAGAATCCCTATTGGATTTTTGGTGATGCCCTACCATATAATAGGGTATATGTAAACTGGAGATAATTTGTTGTTTTATACACTCACCGGCCACTTTATTAGGTACACCTGTCCAACTGCTCGTTAACACTTAATTTCTAATCAGCCAATCACATGGCGGCAACTCAGTGCATTTAGGCATGTAGACATGGTTCAAGACAATCTCCTGCAGTTCAACCAAGCATCAGTATGGGGAAGAAAGGTGATTTGAGTGCCTTGAACGTGGGATGGTTGTTTGGGGCCAGAAGGGCTGGTCTGAGTATTTCAGAAACTGCTGATCTCCTGGGATTTTCACCCCACAACCATCTCTAGGGGGTTTTCAGAGAATGGTCCCCAAAAAGAAAAAACATCCAGTGAGCGGCAGTCCTGTGGCGGAAATGCCTTGTTGATGCCAGAGGTCAAAGGAGAAAGGGCAGACTGGTTCGAGCTGATAGAAAGGCAACAGTGACTCAAATAGCCACCCGTTACAACCAAGGTAGGCAGAAGAGCATCTCTGAAAAGCACAGTATGGCAACTTTGAGGCAGATGGGGTACAGCAGCAGAAGACCCCACCGGGTGCCACTCCTTTTAAACTAAGAACAGGAAACTGAGGCTCCCCTTTGCCCAAGCTCATCGAAAATTGGACAGTAGAAGATTGGAAAAACGTTGCCTGGTCTGATGAGTCCTTTTGATTTCTGCTGCGACATTGGGATGGTAGGGTCAGAATTTGGCGTCAACAACATGAAAGCAGGGACCCCGCCTTGTATAACGGTTCAGGGGGTGGTGGGGTTTTCATGGTTGGGGAATATTTTCTTGGCACTTTTTGGGCCCCCTTGGTCCCAAATTGAGCTCTTTGCAACCCTTTGTGGAATCTTTTGCCCAAAGAATTGGGGCAGTTCGAAGGGAAAAGGGGGTCCAACCCGTTACTACTGGTGTACCTAAAAAAGTGGCCGCTGAGTGTATTTGCCATTTTATTTTGTATATTAAAATTGGGTTTTTTTAATAAGTCTTCCCTTGATTTTTGTGTTAAACAGAAGGAAACAAAGCCGCTTCAGTTCCCTGCTATTAGCAGCAGGTGTCAGCTGTACTCAAGAGCTGACACCAGTCTCCTATGTAGCAGGAGTATTGAGTAAGCCTGCTACATAAGAACTTTCCAACAACAGGATGTACCAGTACGTTCTGTTGGTTAAGAGTTAAGGTCTATGGGACTGTAGCCAACCTGGAGGTGGCCACAAGAGGAAAATTAATAACAAATTAAAGAGATGGATAATTTGAATGGTAACCAAAGAGCCCAAAAACAAATTTCAATAAATTAGTGGGAATCCCAAGGACAAGGGGACATCATTCAAAACGTACCACTGTCCCCGCCTTGCCAAAGTGGACTTACTGAAAGATAGCTATTGTTGAAAGCAAATTACAAAAAGCTAGACTGGAATTTGCCAAAATGCATATAAAATATTGGCAAGCTACAAAGTTTCTGGGAGAATGTCCTTTAGCCAGACAAGACAAAACTAGAGCCTTTGTGCAACTCACATCAGCGCTATTACGTCTCAATATGTCTAAATACTATTTATTTATAGACCCAAAAATTAAGCATGCAAAGAAAATAACATTTTACCTACTTTTAAAAATGCAGGAGAGTCGGTAATGGTTTGGGACTGCTTTGCTGCATCTGGCACAGGTTGTATTATATCTCTGCAGGGTACAAAGAAATACAAAGACTATCTGGAGAGAAATGTGCTGCCCAGTATCAGAAAGCTTGGTCTCAGTTGTAGGTCATTGGTCCTCTAAAACAGAGCTAAAAACATCCAAGAATGGTTAAGAGCAAAGCATTGGACTATTCTGAAGTGGCCTTCAATGAGTCCTTATTAGTGATGAGCGATTGTGTTGACAATCGTTATCGGTTAGATAACCGATATCTGCAATTATCATGCCGATATCCGATAGCCGACAGTCGATAATCGCCAATGACCATTAAAGTCTATGGGAGAGGAACAACACCTTCATTCTGACACTCAAACAGGGGAGGAGAAGCTGGAATTAACATCCACAATAGTAGCCTGACGGTCCTGCAACAAACGATGTGCTGGCTTGTGTGTTGTCGCCAGCACTGGAAGGAGCACCTTCTCTCATACCTCTACCTCCATGTCCTACACCCCTCTTTGCTCGCTTACCACCTGCAGTTCGCTACATGTTCAGAAAGATAAAAATTTAAAAGGTATAGAAAAGTTTTTCACAGTCTCTTATTGAGAAACTGTACTGCAAAGAAGGGCAGATCACAGATATTCTTAAATCCCTCTAATTTCCACTGGCCAACTAGAATTAGAAACAGAATTGTTTCTTTCCAATATCTGTGAAATGCGGTCTGGTGGAAGAACCGTAACACCAAATGAACAGTGTTCTTTCTTCAGTCCCTGAGATTTACAACTGCCCAGTAGGAGTAGCAATTGATAGTTTTCAACAAACTGTCGTACAAGTGTGCTTTTTGGGGCCCCAAAAATTTGGGGTTGAAACTGAAATTTAGAACTTTTTTAAAAGGGGGGTTTTTTGGATTGAATAGGCGTTTTTTCCCATCCCTTAAAAAAACGGGGCCCAAAATTTTAGGGGAAAATATTTTAACACAATTTGCTTTACAAGTGGTTTTTTTTCGGCAAAAGACGAAATGGACTAAAATTGAAAATTTTTTAAAAGTTGGGGGGGAAATAAGTTAGCCGGATTTGGAAACACTGAAACTCAGTGAGTGCAATAGAACGGGGTAAAAAAAGGGACATTTTCACCCCTTTTTCAGGGGGATGCTGGCAAAAAAAGTGGCCCAAAAAAAACATTGTTTTTCCCATTAAAGGTACAGGACCACGGGGGTACACAATATCCCCCCTCTTTCCAATACCCTCTTTCCCCCCCCCCCCCGGGGCTGATAACCACTAGATTTCTTTAAAACGTTTTTAAAAAAAATTTAAGAAGGAAATTCTCTAAATTAACTTTATTCTAAGCTCCAGTACGGGGGGGAATGGTTTTGTGAATAAAAGAAGGAGCCCTGTTAAAAAACAGCTTTTGGGTTTTTGGACGCCGAGACACCCTGCTGTGAAGTGACAAAAGCCAGAGAATGAGTGGAATAAAAAATGCAGTTGCCATAGATAAAAAAAAAGGTCACAGGTTTTTTCCCAGCCAATGAGACCCAAATACCCCCGGCCAAGTGGTGACTTTCGAAACATCATCCCACCCCCCCTTTATATCGGAGCTGTTTTGGCTGGTCTCCAAAATGACAGGAAACGTTTTAAAAAAGCGAAAAAAGGTTTTGATTATTTTATAAATTGTCACCAAAAATTTATGCCTTGATCTTTAAATTCCGATAAGCTAAAAAAACATCCCGGGGTTTTCCCAACCTTTGTAAAAACCAAATTTCCTCATCCCTTAGTCCTGTTTAAAATTTCTTTTTTGAATTTTTTAATGGAAGGGCTGAAACATGCGGCCGGGGGACGGGCTGGAGCAGTTTGTTTGGGCGAGTGGGAAATTTCCCCAGTGAACAGGGCACAAGTCCCCATTAAGTTAAAGAAATAATTTGTTTTTTGGGGGTTCGGGTTGTGTAAATTGCATAAAAACCCCCCTGCGCTGTTTAAATATAATTAGCATGAATTTATAGGGTTTAACAAAGACCTTTCAGCAGTTGTCTTTAAAGCTTTTCCTTTCTGTTTTTTCCCTTTTTTTAACCCCACCCGTTTCTGTCCCCTGAAATTTTGGTGATCTAATAAATAAAACCGGTATATTTTTGGACCCTTTGGGTGGTCTGCAAAGGACGTTTTGTTGCCCAGCCTTTTTTTCCAAAGTAAAAAGCATTTTTAAAGGGTTGATATAAATTTTAAAACCGAATTAGGGACCGAAGTGGGCGAAGGGGGCAGAAATTTTTCTTTGTAAGAAAACTGTTTTTTCCCCAAAAACCAACGGGTTAGTTAAACCAAGGCTTACAAATGCAATTCTATCTTGCCTTGCCTTTTTTCCTCCTGTCCAAACCGCCCAGGTCATGACTTCAAAAAAACTCTGTCCACATAAACTTCCTCTTCCTTCCCTCCCCCATGCCGGTCCCATGCACATTTAATTTAAATTTTTTAATTTTCCCCCAAAACCCACCCTTTTTCCCATGGTGCTGCAAAAAACCGTCGCTAATATTCATCAATAAAACCATTGCGGTCCTTTTCATTCTCCTGCTTTTTCGCTGCAGGGACATCTCTCCCAAACCCCCGGCCCAAAACTTTCCTTTACTTTTTTAAAATCCCCCCTTTTTATTACCCTCCACTCAAAAAACCCCTTCAAACCGGGTTTTAATTTATTTGTTGAAAGTTTTTGGGGGCCCCTTTTAAAATTTGTGCTTTGGGGAAAAGGGCCCGTTTCCATTTTTAATAAACTAACTGTCGTGCATGCCCCTTTTGCTCTTTTAATCCCTAAATCCCCCAAAGCTCTCACGGGGGATTGGCCCCGAAATGGAAACTGTTCCCCTTCCCCGTTTCTCCCCCTTGGCGGCCTTCACTTCCCCACCCCCCCAAGACCTTTTGAAAACGGGCCGGGTTTTAAAGGCTTTGGAAAATCCCTTCTCTCTCCAAACTTGCCCCTTCCCATGTAAATTCCCCCTGCCCCCTCACTCAATTTCCCCCTCCTTTGGGGGCCACCCCCTTTCAAAATTTTAAAACCTTTTTTCCCCTCTGAGTCGCGGTTGTGTTCCCTTTTTTAACCGGCCCCCCCCCCAAAACCCCAGTTTTTTGGGATCTTTTTGTTTCCCTGGCCCCCTCATTTTCCTCTTATTGAAATGCCTCCTCTCTTCTTTGGGGTGATTTCAACATCCCATTGACAAAACCCCTATGTCCCCTTTCTGCCTCTTGTTTTCTTTCACAAAACCTTTTTCCCCTTGGCCCTCCCCACAACTTATAGATTCCAACCCCACAAGGGAAAGGGAAAAACCCTCCTTGTTTCTGGTCTTCTGTCCATGCTTATTTCTAATTTTTCCCAAAATCCCCCTTTTTTTTCTCCTAAATCACAGCCTTATTTTTTTTCCCCTATCACTAACCTCTCAGCCTGTTGGCACCCCTCCTCCATCCCCATTCCGAAATCTCCACTTTTTTAAAACACTCTAGGAACTTTTTTGGGACCATTTACAGCCCCTTTTCACTCCCCCCAAATCTCCTCCCCCCTTTCTGCCCGGGCCCTGGTGTAAAATTACTTTAAAAACAACCAAAATCCACCCTTTCATTTTGGGCTTTCCTCAAAACCCCCAACCCCAGATCGGGATGCCCCCCCACCCTTTTGGACCCAACCTCAAAATGCCCATCTGCCCCCAAATGTTCCGTGTTTTGAACATTGTGGGGGGAAAATTTCAAAGCTACCTCCCAGACGTTCAAAATTTAAAAAATTCATGTTTCGGGAAATTTTCCCAACTCTGCCCCTGATTGTGCCAAAAAAAATATTTCACCCCCTCATCCCCAATCTTACACAACAAACCAAAAAACATCGGGTTTAAACCACTTTAAAATCCCTCCCCAGCCCCAAATTTGTGGGCCCCCGGGTTTCAGGGCCCTTTCTGTGCGAAGACCTGGCCACCATTTTCAAAGGGCCCAAAATTTTGGGGACTTTTCCCCCCGGCAAAACATCTAATCTAAAACCCCCAAGGAAGCCCCCTTTCCTTTTTCACCCCCCGCCGAAAGTCCTCTTGTTGTTCCCAGCTTTGACCCAACGACAGATAAAAAGAAGTGTCCGGTTTGCTTTTCCCGCCCCCCCCAAACCAACTTCCCTCTAGTGCCCCCTTTCCCCCTCCCCCTTTTGGACAATTTACTTCTCCGCTTTTTCCTTTCTCTAAACCAAAAACTAAAATCTGTCCCCTTTCTCTCTCCACTGGGTTTCTTTCCTTCCCCCCCCTTCCAAACACGCATTAAAACCCCCCTTTTTTCTAAAAAAGCCACCTTAAAACCCCCCCTGATTGCTTAACTACCGCCCAGTCCCCTTAACCTGCCCTTCATCTTTTTAAAACCCCGGGAAAAACATTTGGGTCTACTCTCCCCTTAACCCACTATCCTCTCTGTTTAAACTCTCTTTTCGTTTTCCATTTAAAATTTTGGTTTTTCCGACCCTACCCCTCACAGAAAATTTTAACTAAAGTCCCCAATGATTTCCTCACGGCATAATTTCCGGGAAGGGCCCAAAAACTCGTTGCTGCTTCTTTGGTTTCCCCTGCAGCTTTTTTTGACACTGTTGTTCCCCCAATTTCTTTTTCCTCAGCATGTGAGAAACTTTGGGGCATCCGGGGCCCACAGGCTTTTCTTGGTTCTCATCCTACCTCTCTGACCGCTCCTTCGTGCCCTTTTTTTGGGTTCCCACCCCCTCCCCTTTCTTCCTCTTGCGGTTGGAGTTCCATGGGAAATTTCCATTCTTGGTCCTCTCCTTTTTTCTTTTTCCCACACCCCAAATTGGAAAAAACCTTAAGCAGATTTGGTTTTCAGTTTCCTTTCTCTACGATGATGACACTCAACTATAACTCCCCTTTCCTAAAAACCATCACTCCCCCCTGTTAAAAAAAAAAAACCACCGGGGTGACGGGTTGTCCGCTGTCTCGGAAAAAAAATGTCTTCTCCTTTTCTTAAACTAGACCTTCACAAACCACTAAAATTTTCTTTTTTTTTCCTGCTAGAAAACCAACCCTCCCCCCCCCTGTTTTTTTCTGTTTCAGTGTGTGGGTTCTAAAATTACCCCTGGGAAAGGAAGGCCCCCCTTTCGGGGGGGGTTTTTCCCTAGATTCTGATCTGCATTCACCCCCTATACCCCAAATCCTTTGCCCGTCCTGCACCAAAAATTCTCAAAAACATCTCCAGAAATCCATCCTTTTCCCCCACTGGGGGAAAACAATAAAAAACTTCTTTTTGCCCGTTTCTTATTCTTTCTTCTTTTGGGGAATTCCTGAAACCCCCCCTTTTACTTTTTTGGTCTCCCTCTTATTAAACCCCCCCTCTCCAATCTGCCCTTTGAATGAAGGTAGCCAGGCTTGTTTTTCTTTCCGGGCTTGCAAATATGACGCCTTTTCCCTGTGTCGTCCCCTGCACTGGTTGCCCTTTCCAGTACGGGTTTTTACAACCCATAAACCCCCTAAATCTCACCCAAATAAAGCTCTCCAGGGCCCGTGATCCCCCCCTAACATTCCCCTCCCCATTCCCCTGTCAAATAGCCCTAAAAAGGGGGGCCCTCCCGCTCTTTTACTGATCAAAGGGATTTCCCAACCTCACTCATCCGAAACCCCCCATGCCCATATCCAAGTTTTTTGAAACGAAATTGCCCCGGGTTCTCTGGAAATGTTTACCCCTTGTGACAGGCACAAATCACAAAACCCCACTTTTTTAAAGTGCGTTCTGAAAATTCATTTCTTCAAAAATCCCTACAAAAAAATTTCCCTTTTAAAGGTTAAAACCCCAAATTCTGTCAACACATTCCCCCCTTTCCCTGCACTTTTGGCCCCCAAAGGCACTTATTGTTTTTTGATTTTACGGGTCCTGGGTTGCAGGTTCATCCATTTTTTTATTTATATTTACCCCATATTTTTTGGAAACATGGGGGGTTTCCATTGTAAAAAAAAAAGCATTTCTCCCCCCTTTGTTTCACTAATTCCCCCCCAATAGATTGAAAAGCTTTGCGAGCAGGGCCCTAAAACAACTCGTGTCTCATTTGTAATTAGTTTTTTTAAATTGTAATGTTTGGGTTTTTTTTGTGCTTATCCCCCTTTTAATATTGTAAAGTTTTGCGGAATATGTTGGCCACTATAAAAATTTAAAAGATTTTATTATTTTTAAAATTGGAGTAAAAGATTTTTTTTTCCCAATTTTTTAATTTAAAGTGTACCAAAAACTTATGCCCTTTCCAGTTTATTAAAATTGTTTTTTTAAAAATTTTGAAACAAAAATTTTGGGGAATGCAATGTTTATATTTTTATTTGGATTTCGTAAAATTTATTTTTACTTTTTTTCAGTTTCAAGTTATTTCCGGGCCCATTGTGGGGTTTTTCTTTTTTTAAAGGGGAAGGTTTACCAAAAATTTTTGCCCTTTGTGTGTAAAACTTTTGGCCTTAATCCGAATGGTGTTGTATTTCTGTAAATACAAATGCTGTAGAGAATTTTTTTTAAAAGTGTTTTTGTGCCGGTCCCTTTTGTAAAAAACACTCTCGTTAATAAGGAATTTTTTTGGAATTTTAAAATCAATGTAATTTTGTCCCAAGGGGAAAAATTACAAATTTCGGGGTTTTTGACTCATTTTTTAAGGCCATGACCGATAAATTGGTAAAACACCCACATTTACATGGGAAGAGAATGATATGTGTCATTATTTTAATTAAAACTTTTTTTTTTTTTTATTTATTATCCAAAAATATGTACTAACAAAAAAAATTATTTTTAAAAATTTAAATTTAGTTTGTGGGGAAAATTTTTTCTCCAGAAAAGGGCTTTGATTTATGCAAAAAGGGGTTAAAACCCAAAATTAATTAAGTCCCCTTTTAAATGGGATTAATTCATTTTAAAAAGGGTCCGGCAAATGATTCATAGTTACTATAAGGCATTTATAATCAATGTTGTATCACGATGGATATTAATATTTAGTAATTCATAATAGTACATATTGGATACCTGACATAGAAGCCTGCTTGCAATTGTTGAAGAGCACTGGCAATTTAAACTCCCTCCAGCCTAAACAGTAATATGAGCGCTCTCCTGAGAATGAAGAAAGCAATTCAGATGCTAATTTATTATGCAGCTGCTACTTTTACAATTCTGTAATATTAGAGATAAGACAGTAAATATCAATAATTATAAAACATGGTTTTTTTTAAAAACCTGTGTTTTAAATGTTGAAAAACATCCCAAAAGAAAAATTCATTTAGTTTCCCAAAATTTTAAATAAGGGTTTTTCATTGTAATTTTTTCAATTTTTTTTAGGGAAATATGTACATTCTCATGTTTTGAAGCTTTTCTCACTTTTTTTTAAATATGCAATTTTTGAGGTTTGAAAACCCCTTTTCATCGTGCATGACAAGGGAATCCCCAACTTTCGGGGGGATTTTTTTGCCGGGTTGAATGCCCAATTGCAATATACTTGCTTTTTTTTAAAATGAACTTGGTTTATTTAGGAACCCCAAAAACTTACTATTTAAAAAAAAACTTTTTAAAAAAAAATGAAAAAAAGTTTTTGGGTGTTCAAAAAAGGGTTTTCTCTTTTAAAGGGTTTTTTGTTTTTTGTGGAAATGCCTTAAAAGTTTTTTGGTCGGGGGACAATGTGGTATAAAAACTTTTTGTAATCTGTAACTTAATGGTTATCAGGTACAATACTTGCTACTTGAAAAAAACTGGGGTTTGTGCTTTTCTCCAGCGACTCATTTTTGACTCTTCCTACTCTTTTAGCTTTCAGCATTTTTGGTTTTTCAAAATATACACGGGACCATTTTGCTGATAAACACTACCGGGTTTAAATAAAAACTGCATTTTGGGAATTAATTTTTCTTTTTGGTCTATATGATCTCTAAAAATAATGATAATAATAATAATCTTTCTTTATATAGCGCAAACAAATTCAGCAGCACTTCACAATTTAGAGGGTACAATGACAGACAAAAATTACATAATAACTTACAAATGAGACACAAGGTGTGAGGACCATGTTCAGGTGAGCTTGCTATCTGTTTGGGTGTATAGGTGAGATGAAAGGTGAGAAGTGCTAAGTTTACAATGGTCCAGCCATGTTTCATAAATATGGAGTAGTTGACATAAAAATTGGGTGAACCTGCCACTCTGACAGTATATCTACAGTTAGGAAATAATTATTTAATCCTTTGCTGATTGTGTAAGTTTGCCCACTGACAAAGACACGAACAGTCCACAACTTCAAGGGCAGGTCAATTCCAACAATGAGAGATAGAATATCCAAAATAAAATCCATAAAATTACATTGTGTAAATTACATAAATTTATTTGCGTTTTGCAGTGAGAAATAAGCATTTGATCCCTCTGGCAAACAAGACTTAATACTTGGTGGCAAAACCCTTGTTGGCAAGCACAGTAGTCAGATGTTTTTTGTAGTTAATGATGAGGTTTGTGCACATGTCGGGAGGATTTGGATCCAGTCATCTTTGCAGACCATCTCTAAATCATTAAAATTTTGAGGCTGTCATTTGGCAACTCAGAGCTTCAACTTCCTCCATAAGTTTTCTATGTGATTAAGGTCTGGAGACTGGCTAAGCCAGTCTCCAGAAACGACACGGCACGAACATGGTAAAATTTTCACATGGATTTCTTCTGCTTTGGCAATATTTTTTGTAAATTCATCATAGATTTAAATGCTATAAAATGGGTATTTTCCACACCACAAATTGTAATACAAATCTCCAGCAAATACATCACAAAGCCCTTACTAGTAACCCTGCTTGCATATTTTTTTCAGATATATTGTTGTGGATTTTATAGTGTAATTGTACTCCACATATAAATCTTCACTTATTCTCCTATTCTCTTTTGTTTTATTGTCTGGTTTTAGCTTATTAAGCTACTAAAAAAAAACAATCAAGACTTAATGTGTAAATCCAACCTAGAGCACTTAAACTGATTGCAATAAACCCAAGAAATTATGCAACACTTTTCTGTTGCATTTTGGGGAATATATTTTTATTTTATCTATACAACTGAAAGGGCAAGGAAAAGATATTGGTTTTCAAAGCTCTAAATTACACCTAAGGGTACTTTCATACAGAGCATTGTTTGGTACGTTTTTGGATGCGTTTTTTGTAGAAATGTATAGCATTAATTGCTGTTTATTTCTGAAAAAAAAAACTAAACTAAAAAACAGACCAAAAAATGCATAAAAAACAAACAAAAGAATGGAGCAAAAGATGGACCAAAAATGGAACATCTTCTTTGTTGCCTTTCTGGTGTGTTTCTTGAAGCTTTTTTTTTTTGCGGAAATACACAGCAATCAATTTTGTGCATTTCTGCAAAAAAACGCATCATGAAACGCACCAAAAAGTGCTCCCTGAAAGCACCCTAACCGAGGGTTTGGAAACAAGATTAAGAATCTAGAAACAGCTGCTCCTTAGTCCATGGGCTATGTCTGGCATTGCAGCTCACCAACATTAACCCCTTAATGACCCTGGGCGTATAAGTATGTCCCAGGGCTACTAAGGGGCTTTGCAGGGGGATCGCTCCGCGACCCCCCCCGTGCAGCCGCCGGGTGTTAGCGGCTTTAAACGCCGCTAACACCGGCAGTAAAAGCTCCGGTTGGGGGGCTCCCCCCGCTGGCACAGTTTAAACCCATCAGACACCGCGGCAAAGATTGCCGCGGCATCTGAATGAATGCCCCATCGGTTTCCGCGCACCGATCGTTACGGTCATCGGCATCAGTGCAAACTGTGCCCGCGCCGATTCCCATGACCGGACACGGTGGTGGGGAGCCCTTTTAAAGGCTCCCGTCACTTACACTGGCCGGTTTGCCCCACTTCGTCCGCAGACAGGAAGGGGGGGAAACCACCATCTTTGTACACCCTAATGCATTGCCTATGCAATGCATTAGGTTGTATTAACAATCGCCGCCCCTAAAATTATCGGTTTAAAAAAAAAAAAAAAAAAAAAAGGGTTTTAAAGTACAAGAAAAAAAAGTATTAAAAGTTCAAAACACCCCCCTTTCAAACCCTTTTACAAATCAAATTTAAATTAAATAAAAAAAAAATGTTACACATATTTTGTATCGCCGCGTCCGAAAAGTCCGATCTATTAAAATATAACATGAGTTATCCCATACGCTTAACACCGTAGAAGAAAAAAAATTCCAAACGCCAAAATTGCGTTTTTTGGTCATTTTACGTCACTCAAAAAATGAAATAAAAGTGATCAAAAAAGTCTCATGCATTCCAAACTGCTAGCGGTAAAAAGGACACTTCAGCCCGCAGAAAATGCCGCCTCACTGACATCTGTAGGTGTTAGTACAAAAAAGTTATTGGTCGCACAAAATGGCGCTGCCGCGCAAATTTCAAAAGTAGAAAAAGTTTGGAAATTTTTTACGGTACCAAATCATAACGGAAACCCTACATGTTTGGTATTTCCGGATGTGTAACAACCTGTAGAATACAGATAACACATTATATTTACCGAAGATTGAACGGCGTAAAAGCAAAACCCCCGCAAACATGGCGAAAATAAAAAAAAAATCACAATTTGTTCCACTTGGAAATTTTTGCGATTTCCCAGTATATTCTATTGTATAGTGTATAACACCATTAGAAATACATCTTGTCCCGCAAAATAAAAGCCCTCATTTGTCTATGTAGGTGGAAAAATCAAAAAGTTATGGCTTTCAGAAGGCGAGGAGGGAAAAACGTGTCACCAAAAAAAAAAACATCGGGTCCTTAAGGGGTTAACTTCTCACCAAGATATGACAGATGGATACATTATGCTGTCGTTAAGGAGTTATGAAACGGGCTCACTCGCTACTCCTACCACTTCCTGGAAATAGTGGTGCCATCTAAGTACACCATTCTGCATTACATAATGCTGAAGGAAGAACAAATGAGAACATCCCCTAGTGCTCAAGTACTTTTTATCATTTATCCCATATGCTGCACACCGTTGAAGAAAAAAAAGTTTCAAACTTCAAAACTGCTGTTTTTTGATAATTTTATGTCCTCCAAAAAATGGAATAAAAAATTATCAAAAAGTTGCATGTATCCCAAGAAATAAGCATCAACCTGCAGAATACAGACAGCATGTCATTGATGCCAAACAACGAATTCCATAACTTCAAACTGCCCCGCAAAAATGGTGCAATTGTGTTTATCTTTATGGTACCATCAGTGGTACCATTAAAAAGTGCATCTTACTGCAAAAAAACAAGCCCTCATACAATTATATAGATTAAAAATTAAAATTTTATGGCTTTAAGGGAAGAAAAAGCAAAAAACAAAAGTCCTGAAAAATCCTGTCTTATTAAGGGGTTAAACTTAGGAGATAGAAACACAATAACAAATATAACCCATGGACAAACATACTGTGATCTTTGGTAAAGAAAAAAACAAAAACATTTTCTTTCTCTTGTGAGACAAATAATTTCAATGACCGAATCAGACACTGTATAACCTCTGCTTGTCTTTTGTTTTGGCTTGTTATATTGGATGACGACAAAGTTTTCTTTCTTGATGATGTAAGGTCATAGACAAGGTGAATAGAGACCATCAGTTATTGGGCTTTGACTGCTTTGCTTTGTATAAAACACTTGTAATTTCATTGTATAAAAATGATGATGACAATTGATTTTCTATATTTTCTAAAACGTAATTAAGAATAGCTTATTGCTTTGGGTATAATTTTACTTTAAGTATGTTCAATTTGTTATGAGATGCTTGCCAACCAGAAGATGTTAATGTACAAAATTCTCTAGGCATTTGAAGAATAATTAGTGACATTATCTATTCTGTAGTGCGAATGTTTTATGATGCATGAACTTCATGTAGATCACTATATACTTAGATGAACACAGAGGAAAGAAAAAAGGATTTATATTAAAACACAAATTTTAAATGTTCTGAAATGTTAAAGTGTAATTCAGTATTTTTTATTTCTATGATGACATGAAGATTTGGTGAAGATAATGCCAGAGCTGTAATTGTTGGAGCCTGAATTGCTTTTCCAAACTTAGTGATACCTTTTGCAGCCATTGTTACGTTCCAAGTCCCCCTCCTTCAAAGGAAACAAGTTATAAATAGCCATTTAAAAAAAATTACTGGGTTCCCCAAGGGAAAAAATGCCCAAATCTCAGGTAAACAGTTTAAAACCCCCCCAAACTTCCCTCCACCATGTGAGAGGGGTCAAATAGGTATAGTTATGATAATGCCTTGTATGCAGAAATATGACTTCTGTGGGTTGGAATTAGTATTACAGGCAGCCTAGTGATGACCATTTTCTGGGGAAGTTTGACACGGGCAAAGAATATATATAGCCACAATTTTTTAAAACCCAAAATTTAAAATTGGCTTTATTTTGGGAAGCAATTTAAGTTTGTTTGGCTACAAGAAAAATTTTAATAAAAAGGGTTTACAAATTCATTTTTGTGTTCACATTAAAGGTTTACTTTTTATACCTTGAATTAACAAAATTGGGGCAGAAAAAATTTCCCCATTGTGAAAACCATTTGTCTAAAAAAAAACAAGTTTGGTCCGCACATCCAAAATGATTAAAAAAATTAGCTGCACTCTACAAGCACTAAAAAACAGTCAAATTGAACATAGGAATATTTTGAAAAAAGCTTTCCGCTTTCTTTTAATTTAAAAGAAAATTTTAGGGTTTTTAAATTTACGTTTTTGATTTAAAAGTCCATCTTCCAACGTCAAAGGGGACTTAAAAAACAAATGAGAACCACTCTATAATTTACCTCTCTTGGTAAATTCAGACCCCCCATATTTCAGGGAGAGAAAGTCCCAACTATAACCTGCTCTAATTATAACAGTCTGAGTGGATGAGCAGGGTGCACGACCAAAATGAAGGCCAGCCATTCCCCTATGCAAACAGTCTAAAAAACTAAGTTTTGTCCGTACATCAAAAATAATTTTAAAAAAAAATTCTGTCTCTGTCCCCTAAGTCACAAAGGCTTAGTAGGCACATAGTTTCCCCCAAAAAATGAAAAAAAGTTTAGATCTAAGACTTTCCCTTTTTTTGCCCTGGGCAAAACCCAACAGATCTTTCCCTTTATTTTTTTTTAGTGCACTGAGTAAAGGGGGAGCTTGGTTGGTTTTCCATGGGGAACAAAAAAAGTTTTTTGGGCCCAGACGTTTTCATACATGTCCGCCATAGTCTTAGAATAAGGCGCTGTCAACAAACAAGGGGTCAATTTTTATACCCTTTTTTTGCACTGGGGGCCCCACTATTTAGGAGTGGTTTTAAATGGTATGTGATAAAAAGTGTTTTTGACATCATTTAAAAAATCCTTTCTCCTGTTCCCAAAAGGGCATTTTGCCTTAATTGTCTCTCCAGCTGCTTGCAGTCCAAACACAGCATACCCATAATGCTGCCCAAAAATGGTAAGAATTTGGGAAATTTACAAAAACCCAAACCCAAATCCAAAGGTTTGGGTTAGTCTCCCACACCCATTCTCTTTTTATTTGGTTCCCCTTGGTTCACCCACCAAAAAATTTTGGCCCCAAATTTAAAGGGAGTGTGTTTGTCAGCCTGTTTTTTTGTATCCATAAAAAATTTTCCTGGGGAAATTTTGAAACCTGACTGGTTAAACCCCAGAAAGGGGGGAAAAAAAGGGCTTTTATAGGACAAATGTTGTCCCAATTTTGGGCTATGTTTGCCCTTTTTAGTAAAATAAAACGCAAAGGGGCTACCCTATAGAAGTCTGTTTTCCCATTGTGGCTGCAACATGATATCCGTTGGGATCATTTTTTACGGTATTCAGATGGATACCACAAAAAGGGGGTTTCCCCTAAATTTCTATGTGAAAGGAAAATTTAAACTTTTGTCTTTTAAAAGTGTGCCAGGGTGGAATCTCTGCCTCATTTTAAAAACCCCATTAAAATTAAAATCTCAATGGATGGGAACAACTAATTTTATGTAGAACTGGGGACTCGCCAAAATACAAATTAATTTAAAGCACGAAAGATAATTTGCAAAAGGGGGGGGGAGTCCCAAACTAAACCCTTTTCCGCTTGGGGCCCCTGGGAAAAAGTTAAATTTCACCATTGATGCCACAGCAATCAGATAGAAAAATACACAAGTCTGGGTTTTGAAATATGGTTTTTGAATTTTTTAGGGAAAAATGTTATATTTTTAAGCACATCTTTGAAAATTAAATGCTCGTTCATAATCAACAAATTTGGTCTTTCCTTACAGATACATTCACATTCTCTTCTTTGCTTCTTCTTGCATTAGCTGAGCACTGTTACTTAAAAGGCATAAACACTTTTGGAAGAATAGACTTGGGTGCAGTGCAACAGAGGCGTCATCTGCTGTGAGAATCAACAGGTACCACAAGAGGCAGTATTAATGTGGGAGGCATAAAGGAGAAAATATAACTGCATGAAGAACTGTTTTTGCCTTATTACTGGGGACTATTCAGGGTCTATTATTGTCTAGGATACAATTTGAGGCGTTACCAGTTTGGCCTCATGATGTCTGGGGGAACAGCCTTGCGGTACTATTTTGAGGTCACTGTTTATGCAGCACTATTATTAACATCTGAAGTAAATACAGTTATGGGGCAGCAACATGGACAGCAATGAGGTTAGATGGAAAGTTTTTTATAGAGGTGAAGAATAGGTGTAGAGAACACTGAAGAAAGAAGTTGTCATGGTGGTCTGGATTGAATAGAGAAAAAATTAAAGGTTTATGACTCCAGTTAGAAACATTATGTTTGAGTAAAGATTTTCCTACTAATTGTAACCTTTTTTTTCCCTTAATAGATATACTTGTTTTTACCATTTTAAATTTGTTGTGTTAACATAATCAACAAATATTTTTGGGGGAGGCAATTATCAATTTTGCCAGAGGCCGCCCTTTACCCTCACATTAGGTAGGGAGTCAGAAAAATATGTTGAATGATTGATGTGTTTTCCTGTCAATCAGCTCCACCCTTCTTTACCCTGGCACTGAATGGGTTTACGCAATTGGATTAAAGAGGCAGGTTAATCAGGAGCCAAGACCATGCCTTTTCCATCTTGTGGGGATTACCTTAGGACATTGGAGGTACCCCCCTCCCTCAGGGCCTTTTAGACTAAAAAAACTTCCATTGGTGTCATTAGCTCTGCCCGGATGTTTTTCTCACGCTCAGTGTTTTGATCTAAATCTACTATCTCTTCCCCCTTTCTGCTTCTATCTATAAAAGCTGGTCATTAAGGGCTTTTCAGGTCTCCTGCTCAAGAGGTTAAACATCTGGATAACTTCCATAACCTCTTTTTAGTTTTTCTTCAACAAAGTGGTGTAAAGGCTTGTTTTTTGAGGGGTTAGTTGTTTTTAATGATACCATTTAATGTATCATGCAATGTTTTGAAAAACTATTCAAGTAAATAATTTGTGAAATAAACAAATTAAGATTATATCATTATTTTTTGCTTTGCTTTTTACAGCATTCACCATGTGGTCAAAATTACATCTTCCTTTTACCCACCCTCCCTCAGGGTGTTTTATAGAGATGGGTGAATTGATTCTAACGAAGTGCACTTCGTTTAGAATTTTAGGAAAACTTTGGTTCTGACAAGTCGAAAGTTTGGGTGATTTGCGGGAACTAAGCGTGTTTTTAATTGATAAAATTGCCACAAGCACACATGGCGTTCTACATGGGCAAAGAACTCTGGAGGAAGAAAGGACACCCTCATTACATGGGTAGAGATAGAAGCCAAACAGAGCCGGCGGTATTCTGTGACGTTACCACACCTATAATAAGTCCGGACGCACGCTGGCTGCTCACACTCCTCTCTGTGCCGTGCTGCAGCTGCTGCTCAGAGATCTCACACAAAAAGAAATTAGTTTTACAGTGATGTTTTCGGAGGTGTCACAGCTTTTATCAAGAGACTGCTCCTCTTCCTTTATCATTTCTATGAGAGTGCGAGTCTCTCAAGTTCTTAAGAGAGTCGAGGTGGTTCGAGACGATACAGGAATCTCACACAGATCTCACTTGCAACTGAAGAGGGATCAACAATTAACACTCTTCTGTCATTACTACAGATTACAGAGAATGGTCCAAATCTTCGCTACTCTAAGATTCTACTCGCAACGAAGCTCTCTTGAGACATACATACTAGCATCTCTGCGAAAGCGAGTGATGACACCGCAATAACACATATAGTCTCTCAGCTTCCTTCTCTTCCAATCTCTTCTAGTGATACACAATTCCATTATAGAGAACAGACGCGTACACAATCTCGAGCGAGGTATTAGTCGCATACTGGATCATACTCATCAGTGCCGAGTACTATCTGCAGAAATCCTACCATTCTCTTACATCTACTTCTGTGCATAAGAGACATATTCACACTTAGATCTCCTCACAATATCTAGGAGTGTACACCACACGAAGGATAGACACACTTCACTATGACCATCTAGACAGATGATCGGTACACAGTGAGTGCTATGATATGCATCTACGCGATCACTGCTAGAGTAGGACATCTATATTGTATTCTTTTGCACAACGACATGCGAACTAGACACGCATGACAAACTATATTTTTTTCCACTGGCTACAATTTACACTGTCTATGACACTCATCATAATAGATCTGAAGCGCAGAAGAGAGTTCTCACACAACACAGCTTATTGAGACACTCCAAATCTAATGGACTATCGATATACGAGAAGAGTCAAGACTACATGTGGCGTTAGCACAACTACAGACGCGAGCTTAGAGAGACACACATCTTGTTTATCCTACTTACTCCGTGTGTTCAGTACTTGGTACACGAGTTGTAGAAATCGAGCATTCGAGTTCTAGCGATCTATTATAGTGTCAGCGAGGGCCCTTTTTCTTCAACATACTGCACCGAGTAACAACACACGCATTCATTGCCAGATACAACCATTGCTGGAATCTGAGCCCATAGTATTACTATGGACGAGCGAATGATGATACCAAACTACACACATGAGAATTTATGTCGCCGGCAGGCAATTCTCATCCTATTACATACGGAACATGTTCCAGACGCGCGACACTATCTGAGTGTTACTGAATAATACACGCACAGTTTGTTCCTATGAGGGCGACACAACTACTATATCTCTGCCTGCGAACACAAGTGGGTTGGACACACTGTGGAACACACACACATGCTGTATGGTCTAGCGGGTCGAGGACATGGAACAACATATGATATATCTGAGTGAGATATGTGTAGTGTACTGCTCTACGGTATAGGTGTCTCAATGTCAATGACACCGTAACACATGATACACTTTTGTTGGCGCTCGAGTGTAATAGTATGGCGATGAACAGATTGACACACAGTATCTGCGAGATCCGAGTCGAACTGATAATGACGCGCGAATATGCACTGCACTAGGTAGGTGTCACATAGGCAGGCTCACGTAGACTGAGCAATTCAGAGCACAGGCAGTATGATCGTTAGTGGATAAAACTTGCATGAGAGAACTAGTGCTTACATCGCTCAAATGGGTTGCTCATGTTCACGTTCTCTGAGGAAGAAAGAGTCTGAGAGTCAGCAACAGGACACTACATGACACTATGATCTAGATTGACGTGTGTACTCTGATTGAGATTGCATGAGCGACATGACACTTTCTTCTAGGATTCACATAGTGGTCTGTAGAGAGCTAGGAGTGGCACACGTCACTCAGACTATTCTGTATGAAACGCTAATGAGGTATCCTACAGTAGGACATGTGACGAGACGCACACTCACCATGATCTAGTGTGGAGGAGCGCGTGAGGTGATGGCTGGGTGAGTAGTGTACGACGGATCCGACTAGAGCTCCTGATGCGATCAAGTGAGCAGCAATGTGTGAGTCACATCTAATCACAGAAGCCCTAGCGGAGGCAACAATGTTAGGAAAATAACAACTGCGTCACTACACATATCTAGCAAGGACACATGGGTCACATTTTTACTTAACAAACTAGGTTTAGTTAGCACATAGCTCAGTCATGAAACGATCGTGACAGAATGACATCACGTTGAATATCACATCTTAGATGGAGAGTGAGAGTGTTAACACACATAAGATCATGTGATAGATATATTGAGAGCGCACGTCATGTGTGGTATTCTGTGTAGTAGTATGATTGCGCGGCTACATGCAGGGCACTTACAGGACTCATCTTATGAACTTGCGTTCTTATGGCGCTATAACTGAACGAGAGGAACATCCACACATTGTGTTTAGGATATATAGGTTAGGGGCTGTCACACCACGAAGCGCAGGAACGCTGGGTGCAGCGAGACAGATGAGGTCTTGAGCTTGTGGTAGAGATGTTAGATAACAACTCTCCAGACGCGAACAATAAGTATGTTATGTCTATCAACACTGCTGTATGTAGATATAGTTTAGTTTCTCACTCAATACAACGACTCCGGACATACTAGAGTGATTAGCTATTGGAGTATGGAGTTGGACGGGGGATGAGAAACACACAGGACATACATCAGATATCTGGCCAACTTACAATTCTCCGTATAGTGTAGATTACTTCTGTCTACAACACACAAGTAACAAGCGACTCTCACTTTTTCATACGACTAGGTATCTAGTCTTATCCTAGCTGAACAACGTCAAATCAGGCATTCTTATATTGTCTGAGTTCTTACGTCTAGTATGTAGAGCGTAGTGTCGTTGTCTAGATACACACAACAAAACATACAACAGAGTGAAAATGTCTATATAGAGACACAGAGGGACGTGATGATTACGGTTAGCTAGTGACACAGCAAACAGACTAATACACAAACGCAGAGTTCTCTCTATGTTGTCTGTCACACACTCTCACAGTACACACTACGCGTGTGATCATATATATACTTTTCATCACTTGTAATGAGTGTCCAACATACAGCACAGTCGAGTGTATCATATTGTCTTTCTCTCACTATGAGTATTAGCTGCACATAGGCGAAAGACGAGGACATTATACAGTTATCTCGGATAGTGGTGGGGTTCACTATTGACATGTTGAGACCACAACGACACACGAGTCAACATAGGTGTACACTGTTTGTGTACAATATACTAGATGTTGTTGAGGGTAGTGCATAGACTACTTGCTGGTTGGTGGTTAGGATTCTGTACGAGTCTATAGGATTTGGTATATTTAGTGCAACATATACTAACATGAACATAGTGGGGTATCTCATGTTTAACGGTGGACTGGGATATAGAACACACATTGGATACAATGGCAAAGCGAGCGATCTGGACACACAGCAATGGCGAGCGACTGTGCATATTGGACAACCAGAGGGGCATACACTATTGTGGGTGACACATATTTGAGACACAATCCTATTCTCATGGGAGTGATACAGTACTCGAGAGAGTCTCTGTTGTAGCAGAGAATTGATTCTGATGCACTTGTGGACAAACAGATACAGATAAGTGTAGAGCAATTTACAGATCGATGTGGAGATGGGGAGGATTATTATGTTGGAATATGTATACTCTGGACATATACAAGAAGTATGTGGAGTAGGGTATTGGGGACACGGCGCTGTACATGAAGTAATGCTGAATAGCACTGGGGAGTATCGATGACTGTTCATGTGGAGCGTGCGATACATCAGAGACTGAGACATTATCATGTTGATGTAGGGCGACATTTTAATACACTGGTAGAATAGGGCATAGCATGGACATGAAGGACACACACTGGCGATACGGAGACTCATATATTAGAGAGTATCTGGGTGTGTACATCACGTGGCAACATGGAATAGAATACTGCACAGTCACAACATACGATGACGTAGTGTGAGATCTAGATACACACAAGGACATACACAAATGGAGACAAGGAACAGGCTGGTGATTTTAGACAACAGATAGAGACAAGTTATTATGAATATCAAAGGCGTGTATATATCTCAGAACACGTGTATCTGCGTGCAGGTTCGTCTGATCTATGGGACACAGAGAGTCGTAGTGTCTGACACAATATGTCCAGACATCACATGGTCATAGGTGAGGAGGGAGGATACGTATAGTGAGGGGGACATAAGTCTAGTATGTACACAGTGGTGTTATGGGGGAAGGGATTTAGATGAAGACAGGATAGTGGTCAGGTGGGTGGCAATCGGGTAGTTAGAAGAGTTCCTATTGAGCTGAGTGTCTACACTACATGGTGTGTGTGGAGGTGTGGGACACATCTCAGGGGAGTGTACACGGATAGACAGAGCGGACACATGGAGAGGACAAGTCGATTGTAGGGGGGTCTATATCAACATAACGAGCTGCGAGTATATGGGATTAGTATGGAGGCAGGTGGTGGGAGTTTTTGGTGGTGGAAATATTGGGGATATGAGGTGTAGTAGTCTCTCTGATGAGGAGTATGAGAGTGTTAGTGTCTTCAGCACATATTTGTTGGACATATATACATTAGAAATGGGGTGGGACTTGGATGTACACACTATAGGTGTGAGGAACGATATCTCAGTGGACACAATGGGACTGGGAGGTGAGAGTGGCCACTAGTAGGGCTGGATGACTAGGTCTCTCTGAGCAACTGGTGTCACACAAGAGAGTCAAGATCCTATACTTAATTCAGTGTCAACACTGTAGGTGTAGAAAGTGGATTCTTGCGTGGGCTTACTTGTCACGGCGGGAGCGACACTAGCACACACACACAGCGATAAGGTGTCGTCTATTACGAGTAGGAGACACAAGAGGGATGTGGGGGGAGGTGAGATAGAGGAGTCAGTGCACTCTAGATAGGAGAGACGGAGGCACATATCACAGGTATTAATGTAGATCTTTTGGGAGTATAGTAGGAGTCAGAATGAATGGAGGAGAACAGCAGAGTAAGATATGTGTGCGAGCGTGCGAGTCGAGTGACGACAGAAGGCGTGGGAGAGGGTGTCTGAGGGAGACGGTGACACACGAGTGAATACATAACGTGAGAGTGGTGTCTACTTGTAGGATTGGGGGTGATATACATAGGATGGACACATTGCGATTGAGATAGGCAGAGGAGATCAATATGAGGTCTGTGATCTGATAGTGGACCTGGGGGACGATGGGTGGGGAGACGAGAGGATTCGAGTGTATAGTGTGTGTGGTGGACGATGACAATAGTAACATGCGAGAAGGCATAGTATTGGAGTGAATTTATACACTATAAGTCACATAGAGGTAGTTTTACAAGTCTAAGTGATGTATGTCACACTGATAGAGATATATTAGTGAGGACAATAGTTTATGGTTGTCTTTTTGTGGACTACTGAAAGTGGGGAAGGGAGGGTGTGTGGATGGGATGTAGTGGTGGGGGAGTATATATAGTGGTGAGGGTTGAGGGATCTAGAATATTAACTAAGGTGGAGTGTGATATGACATGTATGTTGATGGTATATTGGATTCTTGATATAGGAGAGATCTGAGACTTGTACCACTGGTTCTATATCGTCAGATAGCAGTTCAATCAACATCTTCACAGATTGAGATTGGATGTGATGGGTGGATCACATCTGGAGTGGGCAGGTCTTTATTAGTGTAGATAGCAATATATGTGAGTATCTGATGAGAATAGGGATAAATCTGATAAGCGGACAGAATGACTCTTTCACGTAGGATGGGGTATGCGATGATCTGTGATATAGGGTTAATGAGGTGTGGGTGAATATGTAAGGTTGGGTGGGGGGTGGACATTTAGAGAGTATGGACAAGTCACGGGATGGGAGGATATGTGAATGCTTGTCTGATAGTTAGAGACACGCGCACTGATGTGAGGAGATAATCTAGACTAGTACAGGTGTGTAGTGGGAGAGGGATGACTGTCTCTAGAGAGAGCGCAGTACAGAGTGATGGTGAGGATCTATAGGTGTATCATGTCATGTGTTGTCTGAGAGACGGTGTACTCAGGCAAGTCAGGTATACATAGGACTTATGATTAGTTGATAGATTCAGGGTAGATAGATCAGATCATGTGTGAGTGTGAACAGATGTTTTGTGAATGTATGAACAGAAGCACACATATTGGCGTAGATAGCACGTGCGACTGTTTGTTACACCCATCACGAGCGGATGTGCGTAGCTGCGAGCAGATTGGTGATGTGCACATTAGATTCAAGGAGTGTGCAGGGTTGTTGGGGTTGAATTATGGTGATTTAATTACTATGGATAACAAGATATGATAGAGCGTGACGGAGAGAGGGGACTACATAAGATTTTACACACGATAAATTTATGCCACAAGTGAGAATTCACGTTTTTGGAACAGAGTTTGAGTGAGAGTGGGGAGAGGTCGTATATATAATGGAGGTACAGAGGAGAACAAAGTGAACATTGTAAAGCAAGTGTAAAGACACAAGAGCGATATGTTATAAGGAGATGTAATATGAAAATATTAGGAAGTGGACACAGGTGGACAGCTGCTAGAGCTTACAAGTCTCACTGGCTCAGATTCAATAAGTGCACATAGTTGCAGGTCAGGAGATAATCTTAATATTTGTGGGGCGGGCAAGACGAAGGATTGTCTAGCGACAGCGCAGAGTAAGTCACACTGTAAGCACACGATGAGAGGACTATGAGCGGGGGGATACAGGGGGCGAGAAGTGAACATAGGAACATGTATTATAGTGTCTTAGAGTAAATTGTGAGTAGAGACATGTATGTATGACGATTGATATTGTCGAGACAGAGAGGGTGAGATTGATATATAAGGAACAATACAGCTGAGTGCGTACAGGAGGGGTGGCGAGATAGCAGTGATAGCGAGATATGACCATGAGACAGTGACAGGAGGTGGACTTAATAAGAAGTCACGAGTGTGTAGCTAAAGGAGACGTAGAGTTGATGATGTTTGGTGATGGTTTGCAGGAGCGTAATTGACACCTATAAAATGAGACAACTTAAAATGAATAAAGAGATGATTGTCAGCTGTGTGATTGAGGTAGCCGGCAAAGGGTGCGACACACTGTTGCGGGAGGTAGCGTGGACACACTGTTAAGATAAATGCTCTATTGGTCTGAGAGCGAGCCATATGAATATGTGGATTACACCTGTTAGAGATAGTATTATATGTAACAGAGGTGTTGTATCTGACACAATATACATGACAGATTAGCGGGTAAAAGATAAAAGATTTGGAAAGGTATGGTATGCGTGAGTGGCTGCCAAAAGGGGGTAGTAGTATGGCGGCTGAACAATGGGTAAGTGGATGAAATGGGGACGGACGGTATGGTGAAAGTGTCGGTGGGGCTGTACAGCAAGGAATGGATGATATAAGACATGTTGTGGAACGGTTATGAAAATGTGTATAAGTGGGGAGAAGGAATATAATATCCAACGTTTTAATGAATAGGTGGATGGAGGGGATAGAAGAGTATTAATATTATAAGATATATAATAATAATGATGATAAGATCATAATATATTGTAAACTGGTATAAAATAATTTATTTTATGATGTATTTGAATTATGATAATTGGTAATACGAATAATATTAAGTAAAATCAGGTATATTGTGGAGAGGTTGGTGGGGAATAGTAATAAAGTAAAATGAAATGTATGTTGGTTATGAATATGTTAAAGGTATTAAGATGTGGTTAGGTAAGTTTATTAAAAAGTAGTAATGGAGAATAATATTATAGTAGCATAATAGATGGCATATGATTTAGGAAGTGGTAAAGATATGAGATGAAAATGGATGTATTTTTGTTTAAAAGGGTGTAATAATTAAAGAATGGTTATGATTTTTATAGTTTTTGGAATGTTATATGGATTAATGTAGGGGAAAATGTGATGGATGGAATGTTTTTTTTTTACCACAACGGGTGAAAATCATATATCAGTGTGTGTTTGGGGGCCGTTCTGCCACTCGCAACTCGAGGGGGTGTACCTGGGCTTTGTAGGAAATGGATAAGTGCATGCACAGTTTCCTGGCCATTTTCAGAATCTTCTGAAGATCGAGAGTGTGAAGACTTCCAGAACCTTTTCACAACCAGATTGAACACGTGCGCCATGCAGGGCGCATGGACCATCCCTCCTCGGTGCAAGCGCGTACACATGTTCCTTCCATTGTCCGTCACCATGGTTCAGATTTGCAGTTGGCGGCAGAGAAGCAAACATCGATTCTTCTTGCTGCATGACGCGGAGCAGTTCCTCCCCTGTGTACTTCATTCGCCAAGCAAGCCAGGTGTAGAACTGTGTGACACCGCTGTGCCCTACCATGTGTTTATGATGGAGCAGTACTTTGTGGAGGCTGAGATGATGGTGGTGAGGGAGAGGAGGATGCGGACATTGCGAAAGCGGCGACTCCTGTCCAAGGTTGGTTGGTGTGCCTGGGCCGGAAGAACATTCACCAGTGGGCCGTAAAGGCCATGTACTGCCCTGACCGTAGTTAACAGCTCCAGACGTCCACGCTGCCGTGCACCTCAGAACATAATCCGATAAGCTCAAGGACTTGGCCCAACCTTCTGTTCTACATATTTATTAAGTACTGGTACTGCCTTTTTTGGAAAAGAATTCCGGCTTGGATCACTCCATCTCAGCTCGGCACAAGCCATTAGTTCTCTGAACAGTGCAGAGTCCACCATTTGGAAAGGGAGGGACTGCAATACCAACAACATATACAAGAACATGGTCAGCTTATGCACCTTAGGATGGTTGGACGCATACTGTTGTCTCTTTGCAATCGCCTCGCTGAACGACTGCTGGCGCCATGAAGTATCGAGAGCAGGAGCATCTGGACCGGAGATGATGGCAAAGAGAAACAGCTCACCCTTCTACAGAGGTGATGAGCCTTGACTGCTGCAATGGCATGCATGCCACTGGGCGCTGCTGCTGCTGTTTGCTGTGGCGCAGTATGAACCACCACATCTGAGCCACGTTTTCTCCCAGGCCACCGGAAGGTGACCTGCAATGTGTTGACGCATGGCCTGTGGTGCCAACGTTAGCACCATGGCCCACGCCTCACTTTCCTGGCCCACAGATTTCTGGCATATACCCATAATTCAGCTCCTCGGTGGTCTAGCAAAGAACTGCAACACCGCCGAGTAGCTGATTTTACCGAGTGACTACTACCGCCGCTGCCTCGCTGAGCCCCTGTGCTGCTATTGTTCCTGGACCTGCGAAGCGGGTTTTCTACCACCGTAGCCTGCTTTTGGCTCCGACCTCACACTGCTGCTACCCTGCTGTCTCACCAAGCCAACACAACCCACGTTGCTGGCTGCGCCGCTGCCCTGTACGCGCAATGCTGATGCCCTCTACTTCTCCTGACGATGTTGAAGCCCTTGCTTCACCCGACCCCAAGTGCGGTCGCCTACATCATCGTCGATTTGTTGTTACATCGTCACTGCTGTCCTCATCAACCGGTCTGGTATGCAGAGGCTGACGCCCTCACAACATGACCTCCCTTGCCACTCTACACATTTATACTTTCCGCCTACTGCAAGAACAAGGGATATTGGCCCCATTTCTTCGCTGCCCAAGAAGCTGTTGACTGCCCTCCTCAAATTGTTCATCCTCGCTATATAGTGGCGC
The DNA here is from genome assembly GCA_025379985.1 of Phyllomedusa bahiana. Classification (NCBI taxonomy): domain Eukaryota; kingdom Metazoa; phylum Chordata; class Amphibia; order Anura; family Hylidae; genus Phyllomedusa; species Phyllomedusa bahiana. Next base: position 35,455 of record JAODAL010015398.1, on the reverse strand, counting down.
TGAGCCCAGACCACATAGTAAGATCGCTGACTGAGGGAATCTGGTGGGACAGAGGCGTATGAAGACAGTGACGGCCGCGGACCCGCTCCTGGGCCATCAACCAAGGGTTTGTGTCTAACGTTCCCACCGACCCTTGGCTGGGGTTGTCAGATCATCTGGGAGGAATGGATGACCTAGTCAACAATCAAGAACCATTGAGTTGCTGAACAACACACGGCGCGCTAGATGACAGCGCATTTGTGCCCTCACCGAGTGACCCCTGCTGCGATGGTCCCCTTGCTGTGCTGTGACCTGGGCCTGCTCCATCCAGAATGTTTTGTGCCACTGCCACTTCGCAGATGAAGAGCCTGCACCTCTCTGTCTGACATACTGTTTGTTCTAAATGTACAGACTCTGTTGATGAAGATATCTGTATATGAAAAATACATACCCTGTATTTGACCCAAATGAACCCACTAAGAAGCTTGGGTAACCCTTGTATATAATCATTGCGCTCCACAAATGGCAGGAAAAATTTACTTGTATGTGCCGTTTAAAAACACTATGTATTTTGCTGAATATAAAAAGCACAAACACACGCTTATTAACCTTCTGATATAAATTATGCTATCAGTAATTTAAAAATTCCTTCTTTGGCATTTGAAAAACGACTGTTTTCTTTGACTGACTACAACAGCAGAAAAACAAACGCTTATTAACCCCTTGGATATAAATTGCGCAAAGATGAGCTGCCAAAAATTAACAGCTATGAGTGTGTTTACAAAACGACGTGTATTTACTGACTACAACAGCAGAAAAAAATGCTTAAAAACCCTTGATCTAAATTGCGCAAAGAAAGAGCTGCCAAAAATTAACAGCTACATGGCTGGTTAAAAACGACGTGTATTTTACTGACTGCAACACAGAAAAACACTTAATTAACCTTCGAAGAATTTATGCTACAGCAAAATTTCTTCTTTGGCGTTGAAAAACACATTTCTTTTACTGACTACAACAGCAGAAAAACAGCCTTAATTTACCCTTGGATATAAATTGTGCAAAAGAAATGAGCTGCAAAAATAACAGCAATGTGGCGTGTTAAAAAAACGACGTGGTATTTTTACTGACTACAAGAGCAGAAAAACACATAATTAACCTTCGGATATGAATTATGCTACAGGCATAACCCTTGGATAAAAATTGCGCAAAAGAAATGAGCAGCCAAAAATTACTGGTATTTGGATTGAAAAAACGCTGATTCTTTAATAATAATAATAATAATAATAATAATAATAAAAACAATAATCTTTATTATATAGCGCCAACATATTCCGCAGCACTTTACAATTAGCGGGTTATAAAGCAACAGACAAACCAGACATTACATTATAAAATGGCTGCTTACAAATGAGAAACGCAGGTGTGAGGGGCCTGATTGCCAGAAAGCTAATAATCTATTAGGGGTGTATGGGTGAAACAAAGGTGACAAGTGCTTGGTTTACATGGTCCACCATGTTACATAAATATGGGGTAGTATACATAAAAAAAGGGGAAGTGGATGAATCTGCCATTGCAAACAATATCTATATACAGAGGTGCCCTGTGGGTTTCCAAATGCAGAAGTGACGAATGTGTGGCAGAATTTGGAGGGATAACTGTTAGTGATCTTGTAGGCTTGTCTAAGAAGATGAGTTTTTAGAGCGCACATAAACTTGTGAGGGTTTGAGTTGTCCTGATCCATGGGTAAAGAGTGCCTGTTCCAGAGAACATGGTGCAATATGTGCAAAGTCTTTGGAGACGAGCATGGGAGTGGTTCGGATGATTTGAGGAGTGTAATCTTAGATCAGATAAGCAATCAAGACCTGGCGGTGATTCTGTGACGTGATCACGCACTATATAAGTCCGGGTGCGACCTGGAGCTCAAAACGCTCCTCACTGTACTGATTAGGGATTGTGCTGCCCGAACGGCTGCTTTGTAATAGCTCTTAATGAAGAACTATTTTTATACAGCGGATTTTTGGGGGAGTCATCAGCTTGTCTCGAGACTTGCTTCTCTTAACGTTCTATTTCTGATTTGGGGGAGTGGATCTGAAGTCCAAGTGTGCGTCCAATACAAGCTGCATATACATTTATAATGCTATCTGCTTACAGCACATTGAATATTCCAAGGGGATCTAAGCCTGATCCTGTTGTATCATTTAAACTGGAAATCAGCATTTTTACATACATAAAACCCACTCTTCATTTTTGCTCCTCAATTCTTTGCGAATGTTACTCCAGGGTATTAAGCGTCTGTTCTGCTGTTGTGGTCACTAAAAGAAAACGCGTTTTCACTGCCAAAAAATACAATTATTCCTGTTCCTAATTCACAAGCGAAGGTTTAATTACAATTTTTTTCTCTTGTTGTGTAGCATAGAAAACACGCCATGTAACACGCTACAAAGCTAGGTAGTTTGTGGTTGCTCCTTTTTTTTGGCGCAATTTACAATCCAGGGTTTAATAAGCGTTGTTTTTTGTCTGCTGTGGTGAATAAAATAAACGTCTTTCACCGCCAAAAAATATATTTTCCTGCAGCCTAATTCACAAGCTAAGGCTAATTACTGTACAATTATTACTCTTGTTTGGTTAGTGTATGAAAACACCCCATTGTAACACGCTACCACAAGCTAAATAGTTTTTGATTGCTCATTCCTTTTGCCAATTTTACATCCAGGGGTTAATTAAGCGTTGTTCTGCAGTTTGTACTCATAAAAGAAACTTTGTTTACACTGCCACGAAGAAATTCTGTAGCAATAATTCATATCCTACAGGTTAATTTAGCTGTTTGTGCTTTTATATTCATAAAATATCACCGGGGGAGTTTTTAGACGGCACATACAAGTCAATTTTTCCTGACCCATTGTGGAGCGCAATTATATCAAGGGTTTTACCCAAGCTTCTTAGTGGGTAATTTGAGTCAAATATAGGTGTTTATTTATCAAATACAGATAATCTTCATCAAACAGTGTCTGTACATTTTAAACAAACAGTATGTCATACAGAGAGGGTGGAAGGCTCTTACCTGCGTGCAGAGCACAAACATTCCAGGCCCAGATCGCAGCACAGAAAAGGGGATGTCGCAGCAGGGATCACTCGGTGAGGCCACAATGCGGTGTCATCTACGGCCGTGTGTTGTTCAGCAACCCAAAGGTTCTTTATTGGTTGATAGGTCAACCACTTCCTCCCAGATGACATCTGACAACCCAGCCAAGAGTCGGTGGGTAACGTCAGACATAACCCCTTAGATGGCATTTTGGGCCCCGGGAGCGGGTCAGCGGCCCTCACCTGCCTCAACCGCCTCTGTCCCATCCGGTTCCCTCAGCCAGAGATCTACTATTGGTCTAGGCTCAGCGCCCCTATATAGCGAGGGTGAACAATTTGAGGAGGGCAAAACAGCAGCTACTTGGCAGCGAAAAATGGGGCCAATATCCCCCGCTTCTTGCAGTAGGCGGCAAGTATAGATTTTGAGAGTGGCATGGGGGGTCAATGTTGTGAGGGATCAGCCTCTGCATACCAAGACCGGGGATGAGGACAGCAGTGACGATTTTAAACACAAATAGAAAGATGATGTAGCCGACCGCACTTGGGAGCCGGGTGAGGCAAGGGCTTCATCATCATCAGGGAAAAAGAGGGCGTCAGCTTGCGCGTCAGGCAGCGGTGCAGCCAGCAAGTGGGTCGTGTGGCCGTGAGTCAGCAGGATAGCGGCAGTGTGAGGTCGGTAGCCAAGCGGCCACGTTGTAAAAAACCCGCTTCGCAGGTCCAAGAAGTAGCGGCACAGGGGCTCAGCGAGGCAGCGGCGCAGTATTTCACTCTGTGCGAGCGTTGCGGTAAAAATCCGATACTCGGCGGTGTGGCAGTTCTTTGCTAAGACACCGGAGGAGCCAAATATGGGTATATGTAGAATCTGTAGGCAGAAAGTGAAGCGTGGCCAGGGAGCTAACGTTGGCACCATGGCCCTGCGTCAACACATGCAGCGTCACCATCCGGTGGCCTAGGAGAAACACGGCTCAGATGTGGTGGTCCATCCTGCCGCAGCAGCAACAGCAGCGCCCAATGGCACGCATGCCATTGCAGCCAGTCAAGGCTCCACCACCTCTGCAGAAGGGAGCTGTTTCTCTTTGACATCATCTCCCGGTCCAGATGCTCCTGCTCCTCGCTACTCATGGCGCCAGCAGTCGTTCAGCGAGGCAATTGCAAAGAGACAACAATATGCGTCCAACCATCCTAAGGTGCAGAAGCTGACCGTACTCCTGTCCAAGTTGTTGGTGCTGCAGTCCCTCCCTTTCCAAATGGTGGACTCTGCAACATTTAGAGAACTAACGGCTTGTGCCGAGCCGAGATGGAGAGTTCCAAGCCGTAATTTATTTTCCAAAAAGAAATATGAAGAACAGAAGGTGGGCCAGTCCTTGAGCTTATCGGTTTGTTCCAAGGTGCACGGCAGCGCGGACGTCTGGAGCTGTAACTATGGTCAGGGCCAGTACATGTCCTTTACGGCCCACTGGGTGAATGTGCTTCCGGCCCAGGCACACCAACAACTTGGACAGGAGACGCTACTTTTTCCTCTACGTTGTCAAACTGCTGCACCTGCGCCAGTGTCCGCCTCCTCCTCCTCCACCACCACCACCATCTCAGCCTCCATAAGTACTGCTCCATCATACCACATCTGTAGGGCACAGCGGTGTCACGCAGTTCTACACCTGGCTTGCCTCGGCGAACGAAGTCACACAGGGGGGGAACTGCTCCGCGTCATGCAGCAAGAAATCGATGTGTGGCTTTCTCCGTGCCAACTGCAAATCGAACCATGGTGACGGACAATGGGAGGAACATGGTGTCCGCGCTGCACCGAGGAGGGATGGTCCATGCACCCTGCATGGCGATGGGGTTCAATTGGTTGTGAAAAGGTTCCTGAAGTCTTCCACGATCTTCAGAAGATTCTGAAATGGCCGGGGAAACTGTGCATGCACTTCATCCATTCCTACAAAGCCGGGAACACCCTCCTCGAGTTGAAACGGCAGAATGGCCTCCCCCAACACACTCTGATTTGCGATGTTTCCACCCGTTGGAATTCCACCCTCACATGTTGGACCGACTGAAATGAACAGAGAAAGGCCATTAATGATTTTTTGATGATCCAGGCGGACAGGAGTCCTCCCCTGTGTAACTTTGATGAAAGCCAGTGGCAGCTCATGCGTGATTCCTGCCGTTTGTTGAGGCCATTCGAGGACGCCACGTTAATTGTCAGTCGCCAGGACTACGGGATGAATAACGTCATTCCACTGCTTCATGTCCTGGAACAGATGCTGAAAAATCTGTCTGGGCAGGAGACTGGAGACGTGGCGACTACTGATGAGCGATTCCGTTGAGTATCGTCATCGGGTCGATAGTCGATATCGGCAATTATCAAGACGATTTCCGTTTAGTCGTTTAATAGTTTTATCGCCGATCACCATTAAAGTCTATGGGAGAGCAACAACACCTTCATTCTTACACCCAAACAGGGCTGGAGAAGCTGGAATTAACATCCACAACAGTCAAATGGATATGTGCTACATCTTAGGCAACACACTTAGGTTATAAAACCACAGAAGAAAAGTCACAGACCATTTACTATCCCTGTCTTGTACCACAGAAATGACCTTAAACCTGCATCACCCACAAATTAAAAAGTGCCAGAAGGCAGTATGATTTGAACCATCATTTTACTTGAACTGGACATTGAATATTCCCTGTCCTGGAACGCAGCATGAGCCCAAAACTGCATGACCCCCAGTTTAAAAAAGTGCATGAAAAAGGAGTCTTTGAACCACAATTTTAGTTGAACTGGACATTGACTATATCTGTCCTGTACCGCAGAATGACCATTAAACCTGTCTGACCCACAGATTAAAAAGTGCAGGAAAAAGGAGTCTTTGAACCACCATTTTAGTTTCACTGGACATTGACTATACCTGTCCTGGGCCACAGCATGAGCCCCAAACCTGTCTGACCCACAGATTAAAAAGTGCCGGAAAAAGGAGTCTTTCAACCACCATTTTAGTTTCACTGGACATTGACTATATCTGTCCTGTACCGCAGAATGACCATTAAACCTGTCTGACCCCCAGATTTTGTTGTTATTAAACCTGTCTGACCCACAGATTAAAAAGTGCTGGGAAAAGGAGTCTTTAAACCACCATTTTAGTTTCACTGGACATAGACTATCCCTGTCCTGAGCCACAGCATGAGCCCCAAACCTGCATGACATCCAGATTTAAAAAAGGTCCGGAAAAAGAAGTCTTTCAAACCACCATTTTAGTTTCATGGACATTGTCTATCCCTGTCCTGGGCCACAGCAATGACCCCCAAAACCTGCATGACCCACAGATTAAAAAATGCCGGAAAAAGGAGTCTTTCAACCCCACCATTTAGTTTCACTGGACATTGACTATTCCTGTCCTGTACCGCAGAATGACCATTAAACCTGTCTGACCCACAGATTAAAAAGTGTCGGGAAAAGGAGTCTTTGAACCACCATTTTAGTTTCACTGGACATTGACTATACCTGTCCTGGCCCACAGCATGAGCCCCAAACCTTGCAGACCCCAATTTAAAAGTGCGGAAATGGAGTCATTCATCCACCATTTTAGTTTCACTGGTCATTTACTATTACCTGTCCTGGGCCACAAGCATGAGCCCAACATGCATGTCCCCCACATTTAAAAGTGCGGCAAAAGGTACGTCTTTCAACACCATTTTAGTTTCACTGGACATTGATATACCTGTCCTGGGCCACAGCATGAGCCCCAAACCTGCAGACCCCCACATTTAAAAAGTGCCGGAAAAAAAGGAATCATTCAAACCACCATTTTAGTTTTCATGGACAATTGACTATACTGTCCTGGGGCACAGCATGAGCCCAAACCTGCATTGACCCCACAATTTAAAAAGTGCCGGAAAAAAAGGAGTTATATAACCACATTTTAGTTTCAATGGACATTGACTATACCTGTCCTGGGCCACAGCATGACCCCAGGGCCGGGAGGTTCACTGGGTGCGGTTTGAAAAGCCCAGGCTGGCGTCCCTGTCATCTATTAACACGCAGGTTAAAATGCCCTGATGACGCGAGCAACGTAAACTGTCGTGCTGAGCAGAGTGCGGGAAGCGGAAGTGTTTGAGAACTCTAGCCTTCCTCTATACACAGTCAATTCCTGGGTAGTGGTAGGCTTGCCCCTCCGTTTGAGTGGTGGGACAATTGAGCTTCACTTGGAAATACTGGTGGTTAACGCTCCTGTTACACCTGAGTGCACCTTTATTTGCATTCTTTATCTCATTTTATCAAACGTGTGGAGGAAATGGTCTCGTCTTTGTTCTTGTCCGTGCTCCATACTCCATGTCTCTCTGAATAACTACATCAGTGTATCAAGTTTTCCTGTCCTCATTGTTCAATTCAGGGGAATTTTTTTACCAGCTATTTGTGTACATGCAAGTTTTTTAGTACTTAATTCTAGAAAACAACATTTTTAAAGTAGGATGGAATCCCACCTATGTCTTTGTTTCTCTTTTTTTTCATTGTATTAAATGGGTTGTCTCAATTTACAGGGATTGATAGCTATGTTATAGATCTTGCAAAAAACAAGTCATTTTGCAAATATGTGTCCTATTAACAGTGTTCCCTACCCTATTCCTGTTTCTGACAGCACCTATCTCCCTCTTGAGCCACTCTTGACAATTGTGTAAAGGAACCAAATGTCTGTTAGAAACCACTTTTTTAGAATAGGACCCTGTAGTATAGCTGCATTGTAACAGCAAATTGCCCCCAAAAATATCAAAGCATGACCTTGAGCCACTTTGGTCAATGGTGAAGAACAAATTTCTGTTAGAAACAACTTTTTTTAGAATAGGACCTTTGTTGTACAGCTGCATGTCACAGCGCATAATGCCCCCAAAAATTCAAAGCGTTGACCTTGAGCCACTTTTGGCTCAATTGTGAAGAACAATGTCTGTTAGAAAACAACATTTTTTTTATAATAGGTCCTGTAAGTTTGCTGCATTTCAAAGCTGCATGACCCACAATAATTATAAAAAATGACACTTCTCAGCCACTGTTAAAAATTGTTGAGGGAGAAATGCCATTAGAAGGCCACATTTCTGTTACAACGGACCATGGATTATTTGCCTGTATCCCACAGCTTACAGGACCCACAAAAAAATTTATAAATGACTTCTCAGCCACTGATTAAAAAATTGTGAGGGAGAAAATGCCATTAGAAGCCATATTTTGTTCCAAGGACCATGATTATTGCTGTATCTCACAGGCAACATGACCTCAAAACCATTGAACCAATGGCGAAAAACCTTCTTTAGATAAAGTGAGTAAATGGAATACGGTGTTGTCATGAAACCTTGCTGTCTTTTTCAGTCTCCTCACAGCAAAACCAGCGAATGAACTGTTGGGATAAGAGAATAAAAAATTGCCAGTAAGAAATGATCATTTTAAAAAAAAGGTTTCAAGAGGACCATTTCTGTTTGGAAAAGGAATGTGAAGTTGGATGGCAACTATCGGTGACCTCGGCAATTGGGCCACCACAACATCATCTGAGATCATGCCTGATTATCTTGATGAAAGTTCAATACGATCACATTATCTGTGGAAGAATGCCGGATGCGTTTGTCTGTAATGACTCCTCCAGCGGTGCTGAAGGTCGCTCAGATATGACGCTGGCTGCTGGGCAGGACAACACCTCTATGGGAGAGAGCCAGCTCGGGCCAATTCGTCCATTTTGGATACCAGAAGTCTATCTGGGTCCGGAAACACATGCAAAAACATCGGTGTTGAGAAGCATGATTGTCGGATTGCACCATGATCTAAGCTGATCTCTGTGTGTTGATGTGTGCCTGGATTGCATTTCGTTGAGTGAGGTGCGTAAACAAAATTGCCAGAGGTCACCCATTGGCTTCTGCCACATTGCCTGCTGCTGCCGCTAGGCTACTTGGCACTCTACTGCTGTCACGTCGCTGATGTTGTTCCACCGTGGACATTTGGGGCAAAGTGAAGCAGGACGAAAAGATGTCTCAGTTGATCATCAAGCAAGGTCTCCATTCCTGCATTTTACTCTCTATTTGGGTGGTGAAGGAAAGTGTGATTTTTGTTTTGTAACCGGGGTATCCAGGAGGGTGGCCAACCAGAACTGTTGTTCATTTTGGATGGCCTTTAATGCGAGGGATCATGTTGAGGAAAAGGAGCATCCAAGACTCATGTGAGAGATGGAGCCTTGATTTCCCAAGCCTTCTGGGTCGAGGGCACTAGCAAAAAAACTGATCTTCCTCATCTTCCTCTCGCCTCAAGATTCGCGCCTAACCTCTTTCCCAAGGCAGGGACGTCAGGTAAACATCGGTGTCTAGGAATACCTCCTCTCCTTTCCTCCTTCCTCCGCTGCCTCCTGGCACAGCTTCAACACAGCCTGACTTGCCTGAGGATGATGCACCCTGAGAGCTGATGCGCCACCTTGCACTAGCTCTGACCCCCAACCACTGCCTAATGAGCCCGATGAAATTGTGAAACTGTCGGGCCTTGTGTATTTGACGGAGAGAAAGGCTCCGTGTCCGCATCTGTGTCGTCTCCTCCTCCGTCGCTGGCGGGACCTGTTTTTTTCAGAGTGTCCAACGATCGTTCCAGAACTAAGATCACCACAATGTCATGCTGACAAGGCATTGCCCATGACCATTTTGGTGGCTTCTTCAAAACTGGCAAGGATGGTGCAGAGCTTTCACCTGCCTCCACTCTCGGTGGTTCAAAACCCCGAGGTCCGTCCCGCTGCTTGTCAGGCCATGTGTCACTCGTACTGCGGACTGGCCTTGCGCTGCTGCCACAATCGCGGAGCATGTGGAGGGTGGAATTCCAGCGTGTTGCCAGGGTCAACAATGAGACGGTTGACGGGGAGGACGAGCTGACGCTGCAACGCTGCCAGGCGGGGACGAAGCAGGGTGGGCGAACGGCGGAAGTGCGAACTCAGCCCTCGACCCTTCTTCAGCAGGCAGTCCAGACCCGGGTAGCTCTTTAGAAATTTCTGGAGACAGGTTAAAGGACATGTGCCAGGCAAGGGATGTGCTCCCGCCTACCGATCTTAAGGGCGGCCAGCAGATTTCGCCGTTATCGCACACACCTTGCCCGGCACAAGGTCTTGGCACCCAGCCAGCGCTCGGTCTCGTTGCTTAGAGCCGTCCACAGCTCCTGACCTGTGTGTGGACGGTCTCCCCAAAGGGAGGGTTAATTTCAAACCGGCTGGTGTCTCTGGGCACGTGATGCCACCCGAGGGACCTTGGGGGAAAGAGCCTTTCACCATCCTGCGGTTTTGAGAGGTGCGCCGAGCCTGAGAGCCACCGTCACCCCAGGGGGACATTTCCCCCCAGCTCACCCAGTGAGCTGTCACGAGTATAGCGGGCCCTTGGCCGTGCTTACTAGTCCATGTGTCGGTGGTGAGATGGACTTTTCAGGACACAGATGCAGACAAAGCGATTGAAATCTTTAGATGCAAGTGGTGGCAAGGACAGGAATGCTTTTGGCATGAAAATGCCTGCTCGCATCTGGTATAGGGGGAGGGTGGGCCATGAACGGTGGCGGAAGGGAACCACATCTGTGTCTTCCAGACGGAAAGGCAACATTTCAAGGCCAAAAGCCTGGCGAATGCGACTTCAGGCTTTTGGTTTGGGATGGTTTGGTAAAGTGTTTCTTCTGGCTCCCAATGGAAGAAAGAAGGCTGGCTTGCTAGATCGGACCGCTGTACGGTTGCCAGGTCGTCAAAATGGCGGGATGGAGAAGGGGTAGGTGGGTCTCTGGTGGTGTGGTGGTTTCGGGCGACGGTGGTGGCTGATGCGGATGGCCTGATCCCTGATCATGATATGAGAGACATGGGCATGAGGAACGATTGGTGGTGGCGGAGGAGAGGCGGAGACAGAGGGGTGTGACCGTGGGTGGAGCCGGGTCGGTCTGGCTTTTATTGGCAAGTGTTCCCTCCTTTTTCATCATGCATTCGCTGCTATGTGATAGACATGTTAGTGGTGGTTTACCTTAAGGTTCTTGCCTCTCAATTATGAGTTTACGGCTAAAGCGGCATATGACATCGCTGGGGAATCAGAGGCTTGCTCCAAAGAAGGCCAGCTTGAGAGGTCCTGCGACCTTTTTGACGGCGATAAGCGAGGAGCGGGGGTTTGCAGTGTCCGTGGACTGGCGGAATTCATATAGCGGACTTCTGCGGCACGCCCTCTCTTTTTGTGGCGGGACCCGTTATTGAGCTCTAACCCATAGTCTTCACATCTTCGTCATTGATCTGAAGGGTAGCAAGCAAATTTGAGGAAAAGTCCCAAGATGGATCCGCAATGTGTCATTCATAATCATAATCAACACAGGTGGACTTGTATGGACTTTTCTGCATACCAGAAGCTGGGGCTACAAGCAAGGGGAACTGCATAGGGCGTTGCGACGGGGATATTATTGCCGATTGACGGCTTCTATCACCTCCTTGATGGCATCAGTAAACTGGGGTCAGAAGCAGATAAATCATCCTCGTGTCTTTTTAACATGCTCTGACCAACGCATTCTTGTCATCAAAAGAGGTCTTCACGAAGAAGGATTTATCACAGTGGTTGGGTAAACGAGTTGTCATTTGGACTGCTTCATGTTGGACGGATGCTCGATAGATGATTATGAACGGACATTTGTGGCCGTGATATGCTTGCTGGACGTGGAGTGTACAGATGCTAGAATGCAGGTTGCAGTCAACACTGAAGGAAGACATTGGCCACGATGTTCTTTACTTAGTGTCACAGGGCTGACAGCGGAAGGCTGACGGTCTGCAATGATGATCGCTGGATGCGTGTTGTTGCAGCAGCTCGGAAGGAGATCCTTCACTCCGTACATTACCTCATGTGCTACCCCCCTTCTGCTGCTTACCACCTGCATTTCGCAATGTTAGAAATATTAAACATCTTGTGAAGGTATGATAGTTTTGGAAAGTCTCCATTTAAGACGGCAAATCAAAAGTATTCTCAACTCTAATAAAACAAAATTGCTGGATTATAAATTATCTCGCAAGGTGTCTATCAACAAATCTGGACTGCCCTTTACCTATCTAGCAAAAGTCCAAAAAAAAAACGTATATTGTACGTTTTGGTATAATAAACGGTATTTTTGGCACCTTTCAATTCACCTGTTGGGTGAATATAGAATTGACTGTTTAAGATTTACGTAGAGTGCCTGCGTCAAATGGAACAGTGCTGGTGTGACAAAAGTCAAAAAACAAGTAAATGTTCTGTTTTGTGATATAAATAAACGGTATTTTTGCACTTTAATTCATGTGGTGTATAAAGAATTTAGTGTTTTAAGATTTACGTAGATTGTGCGTAAAGGAAAGTGCGGGTGTGCAAAAGTCAAAAAAACAGTAACTGTTAAGTTTTTGGTAAAATTAACGATATTTTTTGCACCTTTCAATTCACTCTGTGGTGAATTATGAATCTTGCTGTTTTAAGATTTACGTAGATGCTGCTGTCAAGAACCAATGTGGGGTGCGCGCAAAAGTCAAAAAACAGTAAATGTTATGTTTTTTGGTATAATAAGATATTTTTGCACCTTTCATTCTACTGTGGTGAATATAGATTGATGTTTTAAAGTTTACGTAAGATTGTGCGTTCAATGAAAGTGATGGAGCTTGTGCAAAAGTCAAAAAACACGTAACTGTTATGTTTTGATATATTAAACGGTATTTTGCAACCTTTCAAATTCACGTGTGGTGAAATTAGAATTGTGTTTAAGATTTCGTAGTGCTGCGTCCATGAACAGTGCTGGGTGTGAAAAGTCAAAAGACACGTAAATGTTATTTTTGATATAATAAACTGGTATTTTTGACACTTTCATTCACCTGTGCTGAGATATAGACTTTGTGTTTTAATGATTTCGTAGATTGCTGCGTCAATGGGACAGTGCTGGGTGTGCAAAAGTCAAAAACAACACGTAACTGTTATGTTTTCGATTTAATGAATACGATTTTATTTTTTGCACTTTCAATACACTTGGTGAATTTAGAATTGTGTTTCTTAGATTTACGTAGTTGCTGATTAATGAACTCAATGTGGGGTGGAAAAAGTAAATCAACAGTTAACTGTGATGTTTTTCGTACGCTACACCGAGTATTTTGGCAATAAAACAACCGCGTGTGACTAAAGATTCGCTGGATTCGTAATTTAAGTGCAAGGGTGGTTTCCAACAGTACCAGGTGTAATGGGTTAAAATTGATACACCTATCGGAAATGTATACTGATAATAAAAGGGGAGTTTTGCAGCTAACAAAGAGATGCAGTTACTAGAATATGTGTTTAAATATAATTTCAGGTGCCAATACCCCGGAAATTTTAAATGCAAACTTTTAAACAAAAGATATTCCACTACAAGTCTACACTAAGTCTTGGTGAACTTTATCCAGTTTTTGAGCTTGTCTGTGTTGCCCGCGGGCCCCCCCCCCCCCCGCCCCACCGCGTGAATTTACAGGGTAGAGCTGCTTTTAAAATTTCTAGCAACTACATAAAATTTCAAATCTCAAAATTCTAACAAATTGGAAGGATCACGCAAATAGTAGGGTTTCTCTGTGAGAAATAGATAATTTGCTGAGCTTTTTGGGCCACGGGAGCGCGGTCCTTCCCTATGAGAGTGAGAGCCTAGGCTGAAACAAAAAAGCTGTTCTATGAAAAACGGTTCTGTGATTTTTCCAGCCAATCGAAACCATAAAATTTCCCGTATAGTCGCACACACATCTCACCTGCTTTTCTGTAATTGTTTGTGGCGGCCAAAATTACAGGAGCGCAAAAAAGGGGACGATCTTTTTAGATGATGCAAGATTTTTAAACCCTTTAAATTTTGCATGATTGGAAATTTCGATCACCATAAAACCCTTTCGATTTAACGTTGTCGATAAAAATCGCTCAACACTATTTATGAATCTCAGCCTTCTATCCATATACAGCTTCTGATGACATTAGCTGTCACTTGTCTGAGCAGGTCTGGCGATGTTGGCTAGGAATATTTTAGGAAATACATTATTAGATGCAACTTCTTTTATTGTATGGCTGAAAATCTAAACAAGCCATACAAGATCCAACATCAAATGTGAAGTAAGCATGTTTGGTTTATAGAATCCATGTTTTACTCTCAAAATCAAAACCATTATTTACTGGGCATGTATGCTGGTCAGGAGGCCGGTGCTTCTGTAGTGTATGTAGGAATGAGAATTCTCACTTAGGGAGGCATGTATGGAACTAGGTGCATCAAAGTTAATTTTCTCATCTATTTTTCAGTGTATAATGCGCCTGATGTATGAAAGTGGTTTTTGTGCGTTCATAAATGGTGTGTAAAGTTCCCGCGCCTCACTTGTGTGTTTGGCACATTACAGAACTTAGGCGCATTAGTTGTAAAAATCTGAACAACATCATCAGTTAGTTATTTAATGTAAAATTAGTTTTAGATTCATAAAATTTTAAGTACATTTTATAGGAGTTTTTTCGTATTTTTGGGATATTATTAGAGATGGGCGAATTGATTCTAACGAAGTGGAATTCGTTTAGAATTTCAGGAAAACCGTTCGGAACGAAGTCGAAGTTTGGGGTACTTCAGGTGAACGAAGTGTTCTTTTGATTGATAAAATGGTCTGCGAGCACATGCGATCATGGGGCAAAGAACTCTGGGAGGAAGGAAGGGCATAGCTGCGTGACATGTGCAGATATGAGCCAATCCAGAGGACCGGCGGGATTCTGTGACGTCACCGCACTATATAAGTCCGGGCGCGACGCTGGGAGCTCACACTCCTTCACTGTAATGATCAGGGAAGGTGCTGCCGTGGCTGCTTATGATAGCGGATACTAAGAATCATTTTTTATTACAGCGATTTTTGGGGGTGTCTCATCTTGTCTCAGAGACTGTTCTCTTTATCGTTCTATTTCTGATTTTGGAGGGTATTGGAATCTGTAGTCCAGTGTGTGTCAGTGAAGCTGCATATACATTTTATGCTATCTGCTCGCAGCACATTGAATATCCAAGGGTGATTTAAGCCGTTCTGTTGTTTTCATTTAAAGATACAGCGTTATTTTACAATACAATATACCACTTTATTTTTGGCTGCTCAATCTCTTTTGCGCAATTTACATCAGGGGTTATTAGCGTTGTTTGCTGTTTGTGGTGACTAAAACGTTTATTTCACCGCCAAAAAATACATTTTTCCTGTAGCATAATTCACAAGCGAAGGTTATTTACAAGTTTTCCTTCTTGTGTAGCGTAGAAGCAGGCCATTGTAAACACGCTACAAAGCTCGTTAGTTTTTGGCTGCTCATTTCTTTTGAGCAATTTACATCCAGGGGTTAATTAGCATTGTTCTGCTGCTGTGTTGAATAAAAGAAAAATGTTTATTTCACCGCCCAAAAATACATTTGCCTGTAGCATAATCACAAGCGAAGGTTAATTACAAGTTTTACTCTTGTTGTGTAGCGTAGAAACACGCCATTGTAAACGCTACAAAGCTCGTAGTTTTTGGTTGCTCAATTCTTTTGCGCAATTTACATCAGGGGTTAATAAGCGTTGTTCTGTGCTGTGGTGGACTAAAGAAAACGTTTTATTTCACCACCAAAAAATACAATGTTCCTGTAGCATAATTCACAATCGAAGATTAATTACAGGTTTTCCTTTTGTTGTGTAGCGTAGGAAAAACACGCCTTGTATCCCGCTACCAAGCTCGTAGGTTTTTTGGTTCTCAATCTTTTGCGAAATTTACATCCAGGGGATAATTTAAGCGTTGTTCTGATGCTGTGGAGACTACAAAGAAATACGTTTATTTCAACGCCAAATAATACATTTTTCCTGTAGCTTAATTCACAAGCGGAAGGTTAATTACAAGTTTTCCTTTGTGTAGCGTAGAATGCAGGGCCATTGTAACACGCTACAAAAGCTCGTAGTTTTTGGTGCTCAATTCTTTTGCGCAATTTACATCCAGGGGTTCTATTAAGCATTGTTCTGCTGCTGTGGTGACTTAAAAGAAACGTTTATTTCCCCGCCAGAAAATAGATTTTCCTGTAGCATAATTCACAAAGCGAAGTTTTATTACAAGTTTTACTCTTGTTGTTTGTTGCGTAGAAACACGCCATTGTAACTCGTACAAAGCTCGTAGTTTTTGGTTGCTTCAATTCTTTTGCGCAATTTACATCTAAGGGGTTAATTAAGCGTTGTCTGCAGTTGTACTCAGTAAAAGAAACTTTGTTTTTCACCGCCACAGAAGAAAAATTCTGTAGCATAATTCATATCCGAAGGATAATTAAGCCTGTTTGTGCTTTTTTTAATTCAGTAAAAATACACAGAGTTTTTAGACGGCACATACAAGTAAATTTTTTCCTACCCATGTGTGGAGCGCAATTTATATCCAAGGGTTACCCAAGCTTCTTAGTGGGTTTCATTTGGAGTTCAAATACATGGTGTGTATTTATCATATACATATATCTTCATCACAACAGTGTCTGTACATTTTAGAACAAAAAACAGAATGTAGACAGAGGGTGGCAGGCTCTTCACTGCGAGTGGCAGAGCACAAACGTTCAGGCCCAGGGTCGCAGCACAAGCAAGGGGACGTCACTGCAGGGTCACCGGTGAGGCCACAACTGCGCTGTCATCTAGCGTGCGTGTTGCTGAATAGAACTCAAGGGTTCTGATTGGTTGACTAGGGTCATCCCTTCCTCCCAATGACATCTGACATACACCAGCCAAGAGTCGGTGGGAAACGTCGACTACAACCCTTAGTTTGGCATGGGCCCGGGAGGGGTCAGCGGCCCTCACCCTGTCCTCAAACGCCTCTGTCCCATCCGGTTCCTCTGCCTGAGTTCTACTATGTGGTCTGGGCTCAGCGCCACTATAAAGCGAGGATGAACAAATTTGAGGGGGCAGTCAGCAGCTACTTGGCAGCGAAGAATGGGGCAATATCCCCTGTTCTTGCAGAAGGCGGTAAAGTATAGATGTTGAGAGTGCCATGGGAGGTCTGTTGTGAGGGGTCAGCTCTGCCATACCAAGACCGGTGATGAGGACAGCAGTGACGATGAAACACAAAAAGCTGATGATGTAGCGACCGCACTTGGGAGCGGGTGAGGCAAGTGCTTCATCATCGGTCAGGAGAAGAGAGCGTCAGCTTGGCGTTGGACAGCGGCGCAGCAGAAGTGAGTTGTTGTGCTGTGGAGTCAGCAGGGTGCATCAGTGTGAGGTCGGGTGGAAGGGCGTAAAAAACCGCTTCGTTAGGTCCAAGAATGTAGTGGCACTGTGGACTCAGCGAGGCAGCGGCGGGTAGTTGTCACTCAGTACAGAGTTGTTGGTAGGTAAAATCGATACTCGTGCGGATGTGCAGTTCTTTTCTAAGGACAACGGAGGAGCCGAATATGGGTATATGTAGAATCTGTGGGCACTAAGTGAAGCGTGGCCAGGGAGCTAAAGTTGCACCACAAGGGTCCTTGCGTCAACACATGCAGCGTCACATCGGTGGCCTGGGAGAAAACGGTTTGTCTCAGATTGTGGTTGGCTCATTACTGCTGCCGCAGCAGCCAGCGCCGGTGACACGCATGCCATGCAGCACAGTTCAAGATCCCAACCACCTCTGCAGAAGGAGCTGTTTCTCTTTGACCATCATCTCCGGTCCAGATGCTCCTGATCCTCGATACTCATTGTGCCAGCAGTAGTTCAGTGAGGAGATGCAAAGAAGACTACAATATGCGTCCAACCATCTTATGGTGAGAAGTGACCGTGCTTCATGTCCAAGTTGTTGGTGCATACAGTCCCTCCCTTTCCAAATGGTGTCTCTGCACCGTTCAGAGAACTAATGGCTTGTGCACAGGTGAGATGGAGAGTTCCAAAGCAGTAATTTCTTTTACCAAAAAAGCAGTACAGCACTTCATAAATTGTAAAAAAAGGAAGGTGGGCCAGTCCTTGAGCTTCATCGGTTTGTTCCAAGGTGCACGGGGCAGCGCGGACGTCTGGGAGCTGTAACTACGTCAGGGCCGTACATGTCCTTTACGGCCCACGGGTGAATGTGCTTCGGCCCAGGCACACCAATACAACTTGGAAAGGAGACGCAGCTTTCTCCTCACGTTGCAAACTGCGGCGCCTGCGCCAATGTCCGCCTCCTCCTCCTCCACCACCACCATTCATCTCAGCCTCCCACAAGTGCTGCTCCATCATCCACATGTGTAGGGCACAGGCAGTGTCACGCAGTTCTTACCACCTGGTTGCCACGAGCGAACGAAGTCACACAGGGGAGGAAACGCTCGCGTCATGCAGAAAAACAAGAAAATCGATGCGTGCTTTCTCCGCGCACAATGCAAATCGGAACCATGGTGAACGGTCAATGGGAGGAACTGGTGTCCGCGCTGCACCGAAGGAGGATGAGCCATGGCCCGCATGGGCACGTGTTCAATCTGGTTGTGAAAAGGTTCCTGAAGTTTCCACCGATCTTCAGAGATTCTGAAAATGGCCAGGAAAAACTGTGCATGCACTTTCATCCATTCCTACAAAGCCAGGTACACCCTCCTGAGTTGAAGCGGCAGAACGGCCTCCCCAACACACTCTGATATGCGATGTTTCAACCCATTGGAATTTCGGCCTGCACTGTTGGACCGACTGTATGAACGAGAAAAGGCAATTAACGATTTTTTGATGATCCAGGCGACAGAGTACTCCCCTGTGTACTTTGATGTTCTGCCATTGGCAGCTCATGGCGTGACACCTGCCATTCGAGGAGGCCTACTTTATTTGTCAGTCGCAGGGACTACGGGATGGAATAACGTCATTCCACTCTTATGTCCTGGAACAGATGCTAAAAAATCTGTCTGGGGCAGGGGGGAATGGAGATGTGGGAATACATCTCGCAGCCCACATGAGGTCGGTGGGGTCTGAAATGTGGAGGAGGAGGAGGACATTGGAACAGAAGCATTGTCTGGTAAATTAGTGGATTTTATACCAGGTGATAAGAAAGGAGGAGCAGGAGCAGTGGAGGAGGTAGATGGAGATGAGGAGACGAGACAGAGACACGGACAAGCACAGTGGCAGTATAAGTGGGAGATGGAGGCAGGGAAGCCTCTTGGAGTTACTCGTGCAGATGAGCCCGCAGCTTGCTGATTTGCTTGGTTGTGACAGCCGAATAGTCTGCATGGCGGCAGAGGATTGACTTCTGGCTCTCAACCTATTGGACCTTGCTACCGGTCCTAAAGGGAGCCTTTTTCCCAGTATTGAGGAGGGAGGGCTAACTCAAATACTATAGGGAATTCCTCCGTAGGTCAGTTGGCCGCTGCCTATGTGCGGCATCGTCCCTCCTCGGACAGGTCTGATCGGGGGTTCCTTTCAGCGCTCACGTACTACTGCCGGGGCTGTGGGGAAAGTGGGGGGGTAGGAGAGTCCCATTTTCATCACAGAAACCCTTCTGGATCACCGATGAGCGCTTCCTTCACCCCCCCCAGTGAGGAGGCCAGTCGCCACAGCAGCGCAGGACCTGGAGCAGCCCCTAAACCAAAAGGTGGTGGCCTACTTGGACAGCCCTTGCCACCCCCCCGTTAGAAATATGCGGATACTGGGCAGCCAAACAGATGTGTGGCCGAACTTTCCCAATTTGCAGGGAGAAACTGTCCTGCCTGGCCAGTAGTGTGGATCAGAGGGGGTTTTCAGTGCGGGGGGGCCATCGTTACCCCAAGGAGAACCCCTTTCCACGGGAAATGTGGAACGACTGACCTTTGTAAAAGATGAATCAGGCTTGGATCGGCCAGGATTTCCACACACCAATGCCTTAGGCGCCCAGACTACTCAGCCATGACGCCTCCCCCAAGTGTGAGAAATGAGTCTGGGTTCAAACTACCTTCCTCAGCCACTATTCTGATGCCGCCACCTGCCTGATGCCACACATCTGCTGACAGTTTCTCCATCTTCCACCAACCATCTTTACCAGGGACTGAATTTGCCACCCACCCACACTCTGTCATTGGCCACTTTATGACCTCATGCTGCTGTGCTTTTGTGGTGCCATGACATCCACACTGTGTTATTGTTCCACTCTCTGACCATGCTGTTGCTCCTGCCGCCGTCACCTCCACTCTCTGTCATTGTGCCACTCGTGGCCTACTAACCTGTTTTGGCCACCTCCAGGGAGTGCCCTTTGCATTGGCCACTGGGCCTTTACGTTTCCCCCATGCTCCCTGCCGCCGTCACACTCCACCCCTTTTTCCCTTTGTGCCACTCTGTGGCCTACTACTGTTTTGCCCCCTCCAGAATGTCAATTGTGCCTCTGTCTGACCTCATGCTGCTGTTGGTTTTGCTTGCCATTTGCTACTTTTTCCAAACCCCTGTTTTCATTGTGCCACTCCTTACTCATGCGCTTTTGGGGCTGTGCCATGCTTTCCACACTGTGTCATTGTGCCACTCTTCCTACTCCTTGTTTTTTTTTTGGGTTTTTTTTTTTTTCCACCTCCAAATGTCATTGTGCCACTGTCTGACCTCATGCTGCGTGGCTGCCGCGTCACCTCCACACTCTGTCACTGATGTTGCCACCTGAGCCCTCAGCTTGCTTTTTTCCAGCTGTCGCTGCCATGACTTTATCAGGCTACATTCCCCCTTTCTTTTTTTTGGGTTTCAGTTTTGCCCTTTAAGTGCCCAGGAATTTTAGAGTGAAGCGATTTAAGAGCGGCGACAGTCATGTGCGTGTCATAAATAAAACACAACATTGTATGAAGACCAAACCAAACTCCCTCTGCATATTTAAGCATGGCACAACGTTCTACAGCACCCTGCAGGCTCTGTGCAGCCTTGAAATAGCTGTTCTTTAACGTGATTCGTCCCGAAGTAATTCGGACCGAAGCTATTTTTGTCGGGAAATTCGGCGAAGTGAGCGAACCGAATTTTTGAGAAATTCGCCCATCTCTAGATATTATATATTTTTATATTAATTTTATAAAATAAATTTTTTATTAAATTTAAATAATTTAATTTGATATAGTATGATCATTATCATAAATTACTTTTTATTATTGTACTGGTGTAAGTTGAGAAATAAGGGACATTTTTTTGCCCTAACAGCAAATCTAGCTCCACTTCGACTCCTCAGGCTCAGGCAGACGACATGGAGATAGGTCTGCCTGTCCGAGCAGTAATGCGCCTAGTTCATAGATGTGTCTAATATTATGAGTTTGGTGCGCCACGGCCCCAGAACACCACATATTAGGTACGTTAGAAAGTGTCAAGTCTTATGGTATGTTCCCATGTCTTATTTTTGCGCGCATTTCACCACGTATTATGTTTTATACGCGGAGAAATGGGCACCGCAATTATGGTAATCCATAGCTCACAAAGAGAGCTAGGCATTACACGTCATTCCACCACACGTAAAATACGATCATATTGTATGCTAGGGGAGATGACATGTCAATTTTTCACGGCGATTAAGCCCCACAATAATGAATGTCAATGGGGCCAGTGGGCTGCCGCCCCCCCCCATGCTCTGGGAATACGCACTGATCAGTGCGACTCCCAAAACACACAGTGTATTGCGGCTCGTACTGTACGCGCCGCAATTACGCCGTGTGAACATACCCTTACAAACGTATTAGACACAGCCGGCTCACTTAGGGGCATTTTACACCAGTAAAGGGTGAAAAACACACTAATACATGTCTATATATATGCCATATAAATAAAAAAAAAAATTTTTAAAAAACACACATATAAATATATGTAAAATCTCATCTATATAGACTTTTTAGACTTAATTAGCTTATTTAACTTAAGTTAATAAATTAAAATGAGCCCAACAAGCCTTTGAAGCTAAAAGGAAAATACATATTTCGATAATAAATTTGTGAATGTATTCTTCACCTCCCTGTTATTTAGACTGTAGATGAGTGGATTTAGTAAAGGAGCCACAATAACATAGAAAATGGAGATATATTTCTGTTGGTTTGAAGATTTCACCTGTGATGGTCCAAGATATGTGGCCATACCTGCTCCAAAGTACATGGCTACAACAGTCAAATGAGAGGAACAGGTAGAGAACTCGTTAACTCTTTCGGCTGACCGAAGCTTTAACACTGAGCTAATAATACAAATATAAGATATAATAATAAAGAAAAAAGGAAGAAGAATAGTAATAAAACTCAACAAAAAAATCACAAGTTCCTTAACATAATTTTTTTCACATGATAAGTGTAACACAGCTAGAGATTCACACATGAAGTGATTGATCTGGTAAGGATAGCATAAGGCTAAAGGCATAAATAATGATGGAAGTAGATTGACCAGAAAGCTAAATACCAAAATGAGGGCAGTAAGTTTATAACACATGCTCTACCTCATCAGAACCAGGTAGTGAGAGGTAGACAGATGGCTAGACATCGGTCATAGGCCATTAAGAAAAGTCAGCATGCACTCAATGGTTCCCTATTAGTAGCATGCATGTTGACTTGGCAAAGCCTAGCCACTAAGGATATCTTCCCTTTGATTGGACAGTAGGATCCTTAACATCTTTGGGTTATAGGCAGAAGATGAATTTGCATAAGTCAATGAATGACAGCTTCCCAATTGGAAGAAGTACCCAAATGGGGGTTGTAGATGAGGGTTACTGATTATGATAAATTATAAGCACCATTTCCAATGAGCTTATGACATAAATTAGAAAAAACAAACAAAACCAAACAACATTCAACTGTTGATGATGTTCTTTGGAAAAGCCAACAAGATAAATTCATATGCAAGAGTTCTTCATGTTGTCAAGAGTGTTTAGGAGAAAAAAGTGTTTAAGGATACATCTGGACATAAGTGGTGAGAGGCTATAGATTGATGGAAGAAACCGTGAGTGAAGCAAGATACATACTACATTGCCCTAACACAAAGTTAATAGGTACATTGTAGAATCATGAGGTCTAAGGAACTGCTTAAGAGAGCTCAGAGACAGAGTGTGGCAAGACACAGATCTGGCCAAGGTTACAAAAGAATTTCTGAAGCACTCAACAAGTTCCTAAGAGCACAGTGGCCGCCATAAAACATAAATATAAGACAGTTTGGGAACGACCACACTCTTTTCCTCGACCTGGCGTCCAGCCAAACTAAGCAGTGGTGAGAGAGTTAAAGAGGTCATATCCAAGAATCTCATACCTTAGGTAAAAGTAATATACCTTAAACGATATGTAGAGGAACCACCCCACTGTTTCAAGGGTAGTGATTATAGACCTCTATGCATCTCTAGCCCTGTCAGGGCAATGCGCATCGGCCACATTCAATAGTTCAGAAGAACTCTGAACTATTGAATATGGCCGATGTTGCAATGGCTGATGCTGGCAATGCCCTGGACAGGGCTAGAGAAGGACTAAAATTTCATCATTCACATGATTACTGTTGCCTGCTTATTATAGGAATGTTTAACACTATTTTCTTTGTAAAATTCTCCATAGTAATAAGAAGTTTTATAGGACATATAATAATAGACTTACCTTCTCAATATATATTATAGACATAATAAACCATATAAACCAACCAGAGATAAAGAACTACAGCGCAAAGAAAAAAAAAAAAACTACAGCACAACACGACAACACAGCTCTTTCCACCGTCCTAACCTGCTTTTCTGAACGAGAGCAGCATATCTATATTTAGTGGGATCTGAATTCTCTAGAGTACCCATTGCTGCTGATATATACACAATATAATGAGCGGCAAGATATTTTATCATTATTGTGTTTGTGTCATACTAACACCCTCAGGTAGGGACCTGTTTTGGGGGTGGGCCCCTAGGACCATAAGAAGTTTTGTATTTTAGTCCAAAAACTAGAACTTTTTTATTTCTCTTTCAAAAAAGTGTTCTAAAAGACTTGAGCTGTTTTTTTCGGCTATAGCGATGAAAACAAAGCATAGCCCACCAATGGTTATTGTTGCCATTTTTTGTGTAAATCACAAAATGTGGTATTAAGACACAATTTGAAATTTTCAGTAAGACAATTTGTGGCAATACGAAATTTAACATAATTATACAGAATAAAGTTTTTCACCATTAGTGCACTGGAAGGGCAGTGCCCTGGGGTGGCATTCTGCCATGGGTTCAGCAAAACTGATTGTAATATCATTATTTTATAGCTCTCTTTGCCTTGCCACCATAGGATTTCCTCTCCTGAGTGGTAGAGGAAACAAATGGGCCTATCAACAGAGGCAGAGTAAAGACACACAATGCTCCTCCCCCTTTTTATAGTAAAAAATAACACTGATTCATTAGGTAACAGCTTCTCTGCCACTCCTGCTAAAAACAAAGCATTGCCGGAAGCACCAAGAGAGTAGCAGCTGACCTGCAGATTGCCAAACCATCTTCTGCTACAGCTACGTTACAACAGTTACTGCAGAAAGTCCATAGCACCCTTGGTGGTGGTTGCAGCTGAATATATGTGAAAGCACACGTTTTCTAAGTGCTATCAATAGCACAATAAGTGATAAGTGGGAATTTGATAACAATCTTTCTGGCACAACTATCAGTGGAACATAATGCAGAACCCTCATTCAATCCATTAAAAATGAGGCTCTTCAATAATCCCCAATAATCCCCATCTAAGCACACAGTTTCAATCATGGCTTTTTGTGGCTGTAGAAAGAGTGTGGAGACCAATAGTAACAAATTATGAGACTTCTAAATATTAACAGCTAGAAATTAAAAAGAGGCCTTCTGATAGTGTCCATCTTATGATCTGCTATTTGTGGAGCCCTTGGGCCAAAAAGGATACAAGACTGCTAAACTATACCACTGCACGCCTGACTTGGTTTGGAGTATCCTCAATGTTGTACCGCAATGAAGAGGCCAGTTACTATAAATTTTTAATATAGATGCGTTGTAACACGAATGCAGTGTGGATCATGGAGTGTGACTGTGTACACATCATGACAGTACCCTCTTTTAATTTGCCACTTATTCTTCACACTCTTATTCCTCCTAATCAACAGAAGACTGTGGCAAGAACTGTAGGGCATAAATCTGGTATCAAACTTCTGCATTCTAGGACTTGGGGTTTCACAACTGTAACCTCAAGAGTCATTGGCAGAGGGGAGAAGTGGTTGGGGATAGTTGACCACTCCAGTAGGAAGAGGACTACTTGTGACTATAGCCTTTCTCTGGCATTCTTTGATGAGGGCTGATATGGCCTGGGTTTCAGGTTCAAAGAAAGGATGTATAGTGACAGACAAGAGGACAATAGGGAAAGTCACAGGACCCATGTTCAAAAAGGTCTCTACTTGCTTCTTACAGAAAAACATCTGGAAAGCTACAGGAAGACCAGGAAGTAGAAGTTGGAACGTTATTTGGAGAAGGATTGGCACCAGATGAGATGGCTTGAGGGAACAAGAGTGAATATTGTTATTAACCCCAAGTGGGTTTACCTCTCCCATTTTCCAGTCCAATAGTGGGTGAAGGCATGAAGCAGCAACCACAGGAGAAACACCAGAATAACTGAGGCAGTGAGTGTGGAGAATAGGAATAAAAGTTCTCTTTCAGAAAAATGAATTCAATTCTGGAGGCCAGGAGCAATGAGTTGAGCAATGATTCGCCCAGCAATGCCTTCACATAAGGCCGCTACAGAGTTGCATTATTCCAGGCTTTTCTGAGCGGTCCATTGAAAGACACACTTCTTTGACCATACCTCCCATGGCCTCTTAACATGAGGAACAACAAGGGGTCATGCTCGAAAGACTAGGGTTGGGAGAGGAGGAAATAGACAAAGCACAGCAAAGGAGATAAGTGTTTTTTAAGGGACCCATGGAACCAGGACACGGCTGACGCTGACCGACACACAGTGAGCCCTAATGCTTGAGGCCCCTTCAAGGTTGTCCCTGCTTACTGTGCCGGACTGACCCTAAACTGTTGACATCACAACGGTTGAACGTCCCGTTCCTAACAGAGGTGACCCCCAAAACAAGAACAGACAGACACACAATACAGAATGGTCAGATGGAAGGAGTCAAAACCAAGATCCCAGCAAAGTAACAAGGAAGTTGAGCAGAAAAAGAGGTCAAAAAGGCATGCCAAGAGTAAGTAATCCAGTAATACAAATCCAACAAAGAAACATTAGTTTCAGTACTAAGGAATATCACCACACAGGAACAAGAGGAGCTGTGATCAATAGGAAGGGAAAATAGGGAAATCCTGTCCAGGGAGTGATTGGACCAGTACTTCTGTCTTTCGGAACACACAGGACCACAGACAATGACAGAAAGGTGAGTGGTACAGGCATCTGTCACTCACTTTTTACTCAAGCAGAACTAGCTGCAAGCCCGTGCCCTAGGGCATAGCAGAGAACCAGATTGTGGTGGCCAAGTTGTCAACTCCACTACTCAATCAGAACTTCTGCAGCCCTGACCCTAGGGCTAGCAGAGAACCATATGAGTGTGGCCAAGATGTCACTCACTACACAAGCAGAATCTTCAGCATCCCTGCGCTAGGCTAGCAGAGAACAGATGTTTGTGGCCAGAGTTGTCACTCACAACTCAATCAGAACTATCTGCATGCCCTGCCCAGGGCTAGCAGAAAACCTAGATGAGAGTGGGAAAGCTGTCAATCACAGCACCCGGACACACAGAAACAACCTGTTCCAGACAGTGTAAGGACCACAGAGCAATACAGTTAATAGTTTATGGCCAAAAGCACAGTCTCTGCCATACTTTGGGTACATTGGACTGCGCTGCGACCTGAACAGGCACAGCCGTAACAAGTACAAGAGGCTTATTATATAGTTATAGCTTTCAAACATGGGGGTCTTACTATAAGTGAACACATTTATGTTTTCCATCCCTGATTTAAATCAGAAATAATAAATTTGGTGTCACTGCCAAACCTAGGTGCATAACTGTTATCAATTCGAGGGTAGCCAGTCAAGTGGAAAGGGAATAGGAGAGCGGCACAGACAGTGTGTAGTCATGCAGACCTCAACCGAGTTCCCAATGTGGTTGGGGTTTATGATTTATTTGTATAACTCTCCGGAGCAAGTTACATAAGTAAAGTATCACTTTTCATTGGTTCATAAAACTTTAGCCAATTGTGGAAACCCCTCCATCCTATGGTCAATACATTTCAAATCTCTACTTTAATAGGTTCCATTTTCAATCCTTATGCATATTCAATTCTGACAACCTAACTAGTTCCCATTATAAGTTTTCTTCCTAATCTTTAACATGTGGAATTTCAATGAACCTTATAAGTAATTATGTTCTGCAATGTCATTAAAGTTGGCAACTACCCTTTGCCATCTCTCATAGGGCAGGTGAAAAACATCTTTATCGAGATGTAAAACGCCATTTTATATGTCCAGTTTATGTAAATGAGACATGTTCAGAGATACTAAATATTAATGTTATAGGAGTTTAGCTGCAAAAACGGTAGGCAGAAATGGGTTTTTGGATGTATAAATAACAGGGTTTTATTTCTACGGCAAAAATAAACAACGGAACACCATACAGGTACACACAATATCTCCAGCTGGAGGTTTCACAGCATCTAGTTAATGTCCATAAACAAAGCAACATGCCTGAACTTTAGCTAAGTAGGTAAAAAGTCTGTATTGTAATGTAATGTCTGTATTGTAATGTCGGTCAAGAGTAGCCAGTCCGGCTCATGCCTGTGTCCCAGAGCTTCTTTCTCATCATCCACGCTCCTCATGTACACACAAAGCCCCACCGTGTAGGACAATGGCAAACACATCCTCAGGTTTACTCTCCTCACTTGAGGTCTGTGAGAAGCAGGCTTTAACTCTTTAACGACCGCCCACCGTCTTTTGACGTCGGCTGGTGCAGGTCGTTCATCTGCAGCGACGTCTTTTGGCGTAGCTACAGACATCGGAGTTTGTGGCGCCCGGCTCGCAGCAGCGCTGGGATCGGGGCTGTACTACACAGCCCCAATCCCAGAGCATCTCCTGCGAGCACCAGGGAGCGAGGGAAACATCCTCTCCCGTTCTTTTAACCCGTTTCATTGCGTATAATTTGTCACCGTTGAACGTAATAATGCCTGATATAATTAACTAAGAAGTTATTAAGTGTGAAATGTGAATGGTGTAAAAAAATTAAAAAAAAAAAATATTATTTTTTTTTTTAAAACTGTAAAAAAATTCTGTAATTATTTATAAGTGAACTCAAAATATTCCCCCATAAAGTACAACTCATCTCGAATAAAACGAGGCCTCGTACAACTGTGTAATTGAAAAAATCATAAAAGTTGCAACTGTTGAAACGCAAGAAGACAAAAGCTAAAAAAAAGTTCTGGTCATTAACTACTTTTCAGGCGTTTGGCTTAGGGGTTAAAGGCTTTAAGAGGTCCAGTAAAGCCTGGACTGGAATGTGGGGATGGTCTCCCACCCTCGCTACAGCTGTCCTGGAAAAAGAGCCCATGTAAGCTGCATGGCAACTATACTAACTGACTAATATGTTCTTTCCCCACCGAGCTCCTGGACTTTGGGATATCCTGCTGGACCGGCCACCTTGACTTTCCTGAAAATTCCATACGGAATACAGCAATCTGCCTGGCACATCTCTGCCTTCCACAATCTTATCTGCTGGCGCCTAAAATATATATTTATGGCATCTTTAGAAATGAAAACAATGTTTGAAAATAACTACAATTTAGTTTAGAAAATGCCATAAACCATAAGAATTACCTCATCATTTCCCTCCTTTTGTTTCAATTTCAAAAAGGTGAAACAGATATTTAGCTAACTAGTACAATCAATCTACCTATCCAGAAACAGCCCTTGTAATAGATAGTGCCGACCCGAACATACACAGAGAAGCTGCATATGCAAAAGGAATGTCTAAATCTGTCCCTATCTAATTACTCCATTGACATTTCTACTAAACCATTACACACATTTTGTTTTATTGTACATATACACACACACGAAAATTTTCTCTTTTTCAGATGAAACAGCATCAGGAGATGCGCCACTGCACAAGTCTACAAGGCCTTAAGTAGGGGATGAGTTATTGTCCTATTAGGAGAGGAAAGGCAGGCAGTCAAGCTTGGGCTAGCAGACAATCATCTCTGTGGTTGCTCATCATCTTGCTTCATCATCTTATGGACATCAACAGTAGATACAGAATACTTCTTATTCAAGCTGTAACTTTCAATAGAAAGATTTGTTTCTCTCTTGAATTGAGGCTGCTTTCACACGCAGGCGCATTTTTGGTGCATTTCTGGTGCCTTTCTGGATGTGTTTTTGTGCAGAAGTTCTGTACAAAAACGCATCCAAGAAACGCATCAAAAATGCACCAAAAATGCGCCTGTGTGAAAGCACCCTTAGGACTTGTTCACACGGCGCTTTTGGATCCGATTTTTTATCTGTTTTGGATCCGAAAATTGCATCCAAAAACGCATCGTCGATTCATTAACAAACGAATCCAAAATACAGCTGCGTTTTTGGATAACGTGTTTTGCTGCAGCAGTATCAACACCCTTAGTTATAATAGACACCTAGCTGCGTCATTGGGCCAAGATTGCCAATGACATGATCTGAGAGATGGATCCGAAAGATGCAATGAGACACGCAGTGGAGATCACTCGTGTCAAAGCTGATGCGTGTTTCAAAGTCAAAGCAATGTAAATCGACATGCACCATTATTAAATACGGAGATTTTGTTCCTCCGAGGAAGACCGATCCAGACACGTATCTAAGAAATGACACAACAAACTGTGTGAACGTACCATTATAGAAGAACTTTAGGGTCAATGATATGATAAAAGGTGGGGCTTATTATCTGATGGCTAATTGTGAGCGCACAAATCCGTCGTGAATAAGCCGTGTGAACACGGCCTTAGGGTTTAACCCCTTAAGCCGAACGCCTGAAAAGTAGTTAATGACCAGAATATTTTTTTTAGTTTTTGCCTCAAAACTCGTTTCAACAGTTGTAACTTTTTATTTTTCAATGAACGCAGTTGTACGAGGCCACTTGTTTTATTCGAGACAAGTTGTACTTTATGGGGAATATTTTATGTTCACCTATAAATAATTGCAGATTTTTTTTAACAATTTTAATTTTTTTGTTTTTTTTTTTTACACATTCACATTTCACACTGTAATACTTGTAGATTAATTTCAACGGTTAATGCGGTCGTGTTGAATACCTAATATGTGTAGTTTTTTTGTGTGTGAAATATGCCACAATTTATTTTTTAAATAAAATATTTATTTTTAATTTTATAATTATATTTTTTATTCATTTTTTTTTACACTTTTTATGTTTTATACTTTTTTTTTTAAATCCCACGAAGGGAGAAATGTTTACATTTTTCTTTTTTTTTACACTTAGTAATGTATTAGCATATTCATATATGCTAATACATTATAACCTGTGTCAGTCTGACACAGGCAGTGATCAGGACAGCACACAGTCCATCTTGGTCACTGGCTTGTTACACAGACAGCCCTGGGGCTAATCTAGGTCACCAGGGATGACTGTGCAGCCGGTCCCTGGGCTCTGTCCAGGGAACTGCAGTGACGAATTACGACAATCAAAGGGTTAAAGCACCGGGGAGCAAAGGTTTCCCCCGCTTCCCGTTGCTCTCAGGGGATGCTCTGGGATCAGGGCTGTGTAGTACAACCCCGATCCCAGCAGCAGCTTGCGGCGCCTGGACCTGCAAACCCCGATGTCTGCAGCGACGCCAAATGACGTCGCTGTAGACGAATGACCCACACTAGCCGACGTCAAAAGCTGGTGGGTGGTCGTTAAGGGGTTAATGATGTTTTATTAACTTATTGTCCTAGTCATTATCAGACACCCATTTTATTCCCAAACCTAATAGAGTGAAGAATGCTACTTCCCTTCCCATCATCTTTCTGTTGTGTTAGGATCTTGTTGGCATAGACGCAAGTAGGCCATCTTTCAAGCATCTCAGCTGTGAGTGTGGTTAGATGCACTCATAAAGATTCATCGAACTTGAACTTCAGTGGATCGGTACCTTCAAAAGAGTTAGGATCTGTGGAGCACTAAGAGAACATGTAAATACACTTTTGACAGGTGTTGATGCAACTCTATCTGATAGGAGGTTAAAGTAGCTCAGTATGTACATTAACCCCTTAAGGACCCAGCCAGTTTTGGCCTTCCTGACACAGCCCTATTTTTGAAATCTGACATGTGTCACTTTATGTGAGAATAACTTTTTGAAACTTTTACCTATCCATGTGGAACTGAGATTATTTTTCTCGTGACACATTGTGCTTTAATTAGTAAGGAAATTTTTTATCCAACAACCCTTTTTGTGAAAAATAATCAAATTTCATCATGAAAATTTGGTAAATATTTGTGATTTTGAAAGCTCCAAAATTTCAGCGTGCAAGACAGATTATTCACCACAAAATAGTTTATAACTAGCATCTACCATATGTCCACTATAGGTTGGCATCATTTTTTTTAATGGCTTTTTTTTTTACGATATTAGAGGGCTTAGAAACTTAGTAGTAATTTCTCACATCTTCAAGAAAATTTGTAATATACATTTTTTAGGACCACTCCAGTTCTGACTTGGCTTTGAGGGCCTGCATGATTAGATACCCCCATAAATGACTGGCCATCTAAGAACTAGACCCCTAATGTATTTACACCACGTTTTAGAAAGTTTGATAACCCTTTAGGTATTTCACAGAAATTAAGCAAAGTGGAGTGAATTTCAAATTTCACTATGTTTTGCAGATTTTCATTATTTATCCATTATTCACTGAAAATACGTAAATGTGACAAGGTAAATCAACATAAGTATCAATTCCCCAGACATTCAGCCGTCTTTTAGAGATTACCCATATGTGGCCCTGAATGCATTATTTGGCTCAACATAACCCCTGAATAGAGGAGCACCTACCGGACTCTGGGGTCTCATTTTCCAATACATTTTTATTTAGGCGCCATTTCAGTGTTGAGGACGACCCTAAGGTGCTAAAACGTATATAACACACCCTAAAAAGACCGCATATTTGAACTACAGCCGCCTTAAGGAATTATAATCCAAGGGTGCAGTGAGTATATAGACCCCACAGCTGATTCACAATTATTTTTTAGCAATTAGGCTGTGAAAATTTAAAAAAAATGTTTTCTCCAACAATCTGCAATTTTAGCTTAAATGTTCCATATTTACAAGGAATCCTGGAAAAAAGAACCCCAAAGACTTTGTCAAGCAATTTCTTCCAAGTTCGGCAAACCTACATGTGGGGTGTAAACTGCTGTTGGGCGCATGCGTGCGTACAACGGAGGGAACGCTATTTGGCTTTTGGAACGCAGATTTTGGTGGGGCCCCCAAATGGTCCCATTAGGAAGGTAGTTTACATAGGCCCCCTGTGGTTCGGTAGATAACAGGGGTCTCCTCCAGTTATAAGGTAGGTAAAAAGTGCCCATCGCCCCAGTAGTTAGGTAGTTATACAGACCCCCCCCCAGTAATTAATTAGATAGTCAGGGCCTCTTCCCAGTAAATTAGGTATAAAAAAAAAAAAAAAAATAGAGAATACATAGCCCACCTAACTCATCTCAGTAATTAGGTAGGTAGACAGGGCCTCCTCCAGTAGTTAGGGAGCTATACAGCCCCCCATTAATTAGGTAGGTAGACATGGCCACTCCCAGTAAATAGGCAGGTATATATTGTCCCCCTATTAATTAGGTAGCTAGGAGGCCCACAGAGGTAACCCATAAAGGAAGTTAGGAAGTCCATAAAGGTAGTTAGGGAGCCCATATAGGTAGCTAAGGAGCCAATAAATATAGCTAGGCAGCCGACAGGTAACTAGGGAGCTCATATAGGTGGCTAGGGAGCCCATATAGGTAGTTAGGGAGTCCATATAGGTGGCAAGGGAGCCCATATAGGTAGTTAGGGAGCTCATATGTGTTGCCAGGGAGCCAATATAGGTGGCTAGGCAGCCCACTAGTAACTAGAGAGCCCATATACGTAGCTAGGGAACCCATATAGATGGTTAGGGAGCCAATATAGGTAGATAGGAAGCCCATATAGGTGGCTAGGGAGCCCATATAGATGGCTAGGGAGCCCATATAGGTAGCTACAGAGCCCATATAGATGACCAGGGAGCTCATATAGGTAGTTAGGGAGCCCATATAGGTGGTTAGGGAGCCCATATAGGTAGCTAGGGAGTACATATAAGTAGTTAGGGAGCCCAAATAATGTACTAGGAGTGAAATTGGTGCCAGTAGCCCAATATAGGTCAGCTAGGGAGCCGATGTAGTTGGCTAGGGAGCCCATATAGGGGTCTTGGGGCCCATATAGGTAGTTAGGAAGCCCATATAGGTGGCTAGGGAGCCCATATTGGTGGTTAAGGAGCTCAAATAGGTAGTTAGGGAGCCCATAAAGATAGCAAGGGAGCCCAAATAGTTGGTTAGGGAGCCCATATAGGTTGTCAAGGTTAGCCGTATACAGAGTGGTAAGGGATCCAAATATGGTATACAAGGGAGCCCATTTTGGTGGCCAGGGAGCCCATATAGGCAGCTAGGGAGCCCATGTAGGGGACTAGGGAACCCATATAGGTTGCCAGGGAACCTATATAGGTAGCTAGGGAGCCCGCATGGGTGGTTAGGGAGCCCATATAGGTGGCTAGGGAGCCGATATACAGTAGGTGGTTAGGGAGCCCGTATTGATAGCTAGGGAGCCCATACAGTTAGCTAGGGAGCACATATAAGCAGTTAGGGAGTCCATATATGTAACTAGGGAGCACATATATGTTGTTAGAGAGTGCCTATTAAAAAATAAAAATACTCACCTTTCACCTTTCCTTCCTCTCCTCTTCTCTTCGTCAAGAATGTCCAGCGTGAGATCGTCACTGCGCCTGCTTCAGGACAAAGCCTGAATCATATCACGCCGCCTCCTGGCTATTCTGCCTGAGCCGCCGCTTGCACCGCACAGGTAGAGGCCGTGATCCTGCATCTTTGGACCCTATTGACCCTTCAATGCAGCCTTGTGGTGAAAGGGGGGCCTCCAGCTGGCGGCGGTACTCGGAACCCTCTCGGGTGAGTCACCAGCCCCGCAGAGGACGCACTGAGCCGGCGCGGGGGCCCGGACCCTGGCGGCCCAATAGGCAAGTGCCCAGTTAATTTAGAGAGTTCCTGGTTTAGAGAGTGAGTTCTGTGTATGATTTTCTGATGTGACCTTTTTATTATTCTTGACTTTCCTGTGTGTCCATTGCCGGCCCTGAGCTTCTCCCTGTGATCCATTTACACAAGAACTCTGCTTTCCCTGGACTTGTATTTGTGACCCAGTTATGTTTTCATCTATTCCTCTGGTACCACACCTGCACACCTGGTGTAATGACCTTCGAGTTCCACGCAGTGAAGTCCAGATCGCTTGTATCCCATAAAGGGTGAAGATCATGGGACAGCAAAACTTGTGACTGACACTGTTGATCCACCAACTGTCCATGACAAAAGTCCATCACACATGAGTTTCCCCCACACTAAGAAAACATACTGATGGGCTAATCTGGAATTGTGAGTCCCAGTGGGAGCAGATAACAAAGTGAATGATGACAATCTCTGTACAACAACATATAAAAAAATAAAGTAAGTGTTAGCTTAATTTGACATTAAACGGCCATCAAGATAACATGGCTGTCATTGTGATGGGCAGAAGGTGCACAATTTGTTACAGTAACTGATTGCTTGGGCAATAATTTTTTGATCCGGGCAAAAAAAAAAAATGCGCTATACCTTCCCCATTTGTTTATTGCTTAAAAAAACCAAAAAAAAAACCCCCAAAAGGGCAGGTTTAATTTAAAAAAAAGGGGCCCCAAAAGAGGTAAAACCTGGCCCCGTCCTAAAAGGGCTGAATTGACAAAATTTTTAAAAGAATAAAATTTCATTTGACAAAAAAAAAACAACCAACCATCATTCATTCTTCTTTTTTTTAAACCAAAACAAAAAACTCCATAAAACCATCGGAAAACCATTCGAAATTTTTAAAAAACGAAAAATAAAAACCCAAAAATATAAAAAAAACTTTAAGAAAAATATAAAAATAACTTTAAATTTAAAAAACTGTAAAAAACCCCAAAAGGCCCCAAAAACCCCCAAAACTGGGGGGCCCGCCCCCAAAAAAAGGGGGGGGGGGGGCCCTTTTTGGGTTAAGGGGGGGGGGAAATTTAAAAAAAGAAAAAAATTTGGGGGGTTTAAAAAAAGGGGGAAAAAAAAAAATAAATTTTTTTGTTTAGGGGTTTAAATAAATTTTTTATAAAAAAAAAAAAATTTAAAGGGGGAAAATATTTAAAAAGGGAAATTAGTTAAAATTTTTTTTTAAAAAATTTTAAAAAAAGGTTTAGAAAGTTTTTTAAAGGTAAAGAATATTATAAAAGTTGATAATATTTATGGAAATTTTTGGGAAAAAATAAGGATTAATTTGAAGGGGAAAAGGGGGCCCAA
>JAODAL010015397.1:0-84037 GCA_025379985.1 Phyllomedusa bahiana | reverse complement strand
TAAATTTTTTAAATCCATAGCAAATCAGTTTCTGTTTTCACACTGTACATTTAATCTGTGAAATCAGCAATAATCCTAACACATGCAGATTTCTGCTCCACCTTGTGTGGCTCTTCCCTAACAGTTGTATCGTCCAGTGAATATGTCTATCCTGCACTACCTTACCTATTTCTATGATAAATGCATGGTGAAATTACATACAGTAGGTCACAATGAAGATTCTTTGACAAGCAATGATACATGGTCATTAAGCTGTGTGCCCTGTTCACTTTATGTCCATTCCCTTTCCTTTATCGATACTCACATGACTGCATGAACACATGGAAGATCTGCTTTTTGGATGATGAAATTTTCAATGACTGTGCCAGGTTTGGGTTTGCCTGGAGAGACCCGGGTGCAGCAGGTGCTAAACTTGCCTGTGTATTAATAGAGAAAAGTGACTGAAGACTTATATTGTGTTAGACAATAACATTAAACCTTAACATAATACAATAAAAACCCTAAGCAGTTTCCTTTTTTGATCTGTAAAACCAATATGGCTACCAAGCATGGTGGTCAACCAGCTAGCCTGCACTCCAGATACATGGGCCCTACACTGCTCCCATCTACTAAACAGATTGACTAATAGTTATACATCCAAACTAATTGGTTGTAAAGAATGTCTATGATTTGTAGGAAGAAGAAGACCAAGTGACATACATGGAAAGAGGAATGAATTCAGTAATAGTCAGTAATATACGACCATGGTGAGCATTGATTGTATTACAGTGTCTTCTTCCGTAACTATTACAATGAATCTGCTATATCTTGTTCAGTCACATCCTAAAGTCTTCTAAAGCCTCCACAGCATGTTTAGTAATGTACTTACCGGTGTTAGCAGAGCACATTGCACATGTGGCCATCAGAGCTAAGCACAGCAATACTCGCATGGAGAACATCTTTCTGGCTTCTCTTTTTTTCTTGAAGGAGCGTCCACTGTCTTAAGGTTGAGCAGCTGTGAGTGTGATCTTTGCTTGGAGGAAACTTCTTTTTAAGCCCTAAAAAAGGGAACTTGCACTTGCAAATGATGACCTATTAATTTCCATATTATGTCCTCATCACTGTCATCACCACATCGAGGTGAAATTATCACCGCCCTATGACAAATCATTTTCTACCATTTTTCAGTTTAAAACAACCAAAAAAGTGTTTCCTTTTTTTAAATTGTTGGTTGCATACATTCATCCATATAGCAGTCTTCATGAAGGTGTTATCTCACTACAAGGATTGCTTTTTATGGTAAAGGTTGTGCTTAGGGTCCATCGGTGGAGTTGATCATGTGGGCCCACTCCACATCTACTTACTTTGTCTTCTTGCCTGCATGGTGCCCTTGCCCAGTCTCCCAACCACTGATACAGACCGCTGTGATGACATCATCACACCAGCCTGTAATTAAGATGTGGCTGGGGTTTCTAAGTCTCCTTCACCTAATTATAGGGAAGCTAAAGCAACAGGACAGTGGATGGTGCACATAAAAGATCTATGAAGAAATTTGTCTTACACGTTATATAAATAAAAGTATACAAATACCTATAACGCAATGTTCTATGCATAAATCCTCTTAACAGTGGTTATACAGTTACCAAATAATATTATACATGGAACAATACTATACTGTTAACAGACAAAACCAGAATCCCAATACCAACATTACCAATAACACCACTAAGACCAAGTGATACTGCCACATCATGACCACGTATCGGCACCACATAGTGATGGAATAATACTGCCATTCTGTTACTGAAAAAAACATTACACTACATCCAATATTACTGCCATACAGTCACCATTTAGTGGTAGATAACAGTTGTACACAGGAACTCAGCCCCACAAAAAAGTGTTTTACAGGGGAAATTTCCCAACCCGTGACTCACAAGTAAACTTTTCTTTTTGTGCTGGGAGCATTCATTTTTTCCTTTTCTGGCCTAGCCCAAACAAATGGCAACTTTTTTCCAGCCAGACCATTTTTGGCAAAATTTAACCAAGAAAACTTTTTTCTACTCTTTTTCCATCTTTTTCTGTCCAAAATGGAAATAATGCCCCCCCAAGGTGCCACACACAGAAATAGTACCCTTATAAAATTAAAAAGGGTTTTTTTTCCCAGCCAGCAAGGGGGCCCCCCCTTTTTGTGCATCAAGTTTTTTCCTTTTTTGTTCCACATTTTTAAGTTAGATAAACCCCCCAAATTGGGTAGCAAAAAAAATTTTGAAACCAAAGTTTAAAATACACTATATAAAAAGACACAAAACCCGCCCTATCTGACTTAAAATTTCAAAAATCCCCCTTTAAACCCCTTTTAAAAGGTTTAATTAAAATTTTCAAAATTAAAATTTTTGTAAAAAGACCAAAAAAAGAGAGAGGGGAATTTTTTAAAAGGGGGTTTTTAATTTCTTTTTTTTTGCAAAAAGGTCAAAAGTTTACAAACACTAGGATTCCCCAACCCTTTAACCTTTTAAACCCCCGCCACGGGTTTTGGCCTTTCTGACAGAGCCCCCAAATTTTTTTTTAAATCTGGCATGTGCCCATTTTATGAGAAAAAAATTTTTTGAAAACTTTAACCTACCCAAAGGGATTCAAGAAATTATTTTTTTCCTTGACACATTGTGCTTTAATTTTGTAAAAAAAATTTTTTGGCCCAAAAAAAATTCCTTTTTTATTTGTAAAAAAATATCAAAAAAATTGAAAAAAAATTTTGCCCAAATTTTTCCATTTTAAAACCCCCTCAAAAAAAATCTGCATGTAAGAGATAGTTTTTCCACCAAACTAGTTTAAAAACTAGCATCTAACATATGTCCCTGTGGGTTGGCACATTTAAAAAAAAAAAAAATTTTTTTTACAATTTTAGAAATTTTTTTTTTGTTTTAAATTTTTTTTCAAAAATTTTCAAGAACTTTTTGCTTAACATTTTTTAAGGGCCCAGTCCAGTTCTGACGGGGTTTTGGGAGGGGGCCTGTATTTTAAAAACCCCCCCCAAAAAATAACTCCATCTAAAGAAACTACACCTCAAAAAAGTTTTTCAAAAAAAAGAAATTTTAAGGGAAGTTTATTAACCCATTGGGTTTTCCCAAAGGAATTGAAGTAAAAGGGAGGTAAAATTTAAAAAATGTAACTTTTTTTTTTGTTTTTTTAAAATTTTTTAAATCCCTTTTTTCCCGGGAAACATGTAGAGGGAACGGGGGAAAATTGGCCAACTCAATATTGTTCCCCAGATTCTTTTTTTTTAAAGAGATATCCCCCCAAAGTGGCCCAAATTGCACTATTTGGCTTCCCAAACCAAACCCCCCCAGAAAAGGGGGGGAGCACCTACTGGACTCTGGGGCCCTCTTTT
The DNA here is from genome assembly GCA_025379985.1 of Phyllomedusa bahiana. Classification (NCBI taxonomy): domain Eukaryota; kingdom Metazoa; phylum Chordata; class Amphibia; order Anura; family Hylidae; genus Phyllomedusa; species Phyllomedusa bahiana. The sequence goes on along the minus strand of JAODAL010015397.1, from coordinate 80,667 downwards.
TTCTTTAAACATTTTTTTTTTTGGGCCCTTTAAAGGGTTTGCGGCCCAACCCTGGGGGGCAAAAAACCCTTAATAAACACCCCTAAAAGGACCCCATTTTGGAAAATTAAACCCCCCCCTTAAGGAAGAATCCAGGGTTTAGGGGAATAAAATTAAAAAACCCCAACAGTTGTTTTCACACAATTTTTTAGCGTTGGGCTGTGAAAATGAAGAAACAATTTTTTTTTCCAAAACAATCTGAAAATTTTTTACTAAAAATGTTTTTTTTTTTTACAAAAATTCGGGAAAAAAAATCCCCTTTCCAAAATTTTTTAAAGGGCAATTTCTTCCGGGTTTGGGCAGTCCCCCCTATTTTTGGGGGGAAAATCTGCTGTTTAGGCACATGGTAGGGCGCAAAAAGGGCAGGGAGCGCTATTGGGGGCTTTGGAACCGTTTGGGGGGGGTAAATCCCATGCCCTTTTTGCAAACCCCCCAAAAAAGTATCAAACGGGTGAAACCTTTCCAAAAGTAAACCCCCATTTTGGTTCAAAAAAAACCCAAAAAACCCGCTCGGGGCTCATCAAAGGGGTTTATTGTGCTTTTTGGGGCCCAAACAGGGTTTCCTAGTTTTTTTTTAGCTTTTTTCCTAAATGAAAAGGGGGGGGGGGGGGGGGGGGGGGGGGGAATTTGGGGTTTTAAATTTTTTCCCCATTTTTCGCCACCCATGAAAATTGACAATTATTTTTGGGTTTTTTTGGGGTGAGTACAATCAAAAAATAATATAAAATTTTTTATATATTTTTTAAATTTTTTAAATTAAATTTTTTTAAACACAATAGTACCCCTTTGCTTTGTTTTAAAAAAACCCCTGTGAAGGAAAAAATAAACCAAAAAAAGGGGGAAAACCACTTTTCCTACAAAGAGCCCTAGAGACAAGGGCGACTTTATATGATGGGGGTTTTTTTTTCCCCTTTTTTTCCCAGGCATATATTTGCCGGCCCCCCACTGTCCCTTTCCCCTTTCCGCTGCCCAAGACCAGGAATGCACTGTTTGCCCCCCAAACCTTCGCCACTTTCATATGCGCCTAAAAAGAAGGGGGGGGGGCTGGGGGGGCCCCGCTGGGGTTTTTCTGGGGGGGGGCCACACCAGATTCGAATACTCCCGAAAACATTGGGAATGACGGTGGGGGGCCAAAGTTTATAAAAAATTGCGTTTTTAAATGTTGTCCTATATTCCCAGCTAGAATTTTTTTTAAAAATTTTCCCTTATTTTGGACTGATTAGGGTTTTCTTTTTTTTTTTGTGTATGATTAAAGGGGTTTTTATTGGTCCCCATTAGGGTTTTTTTTAACGATACTTTGATAAATTTTTATTAAGGTTTTTTTGGGGCCGTTTTTAAAACAAAAATATATCAATCCGGGTTATTTTTTTTTTTAATTTTTTTTTTTAAACAGCAGCGGGCTTCCCGGAAAAAAAGACATGCAACTTTACAAACCCAGGTAAATTTCAATACAGCGATACCCAATTTGTTTTTTTTTTAATGTTTTTTTTTTTGTTTTCACAAAATTAAAAAAAATTTTTATTAAAAAAGGAAAAAACACTTTTTTGCATTGCCATAGTTTGGGAAAAAAAACCCTCTTTTATTTTTCCCTGTTTTAACCGAGCTGTGTATGGATTTTTTTTTTTTTTTGGGCGGGATGATTGACTTTTTTTAAATTGAAACCTTTTTTTGTGGGACAAAGCTTTTTTTGGGTTTTAAAAAATTCTGTTTTTTTGGAAGGCAGGGTGAAAAAATTTACAGAAAATCAAACGTGCAAATTCCATGACAATTGGGTTTTTTTTTTCTTGGGGGGTCGAAAAAAACGAAAAAGGGACAATCCCCTTTTTTATAAATTTTTTAAACGTTTTGGAAACCCCTTTAAAAAAAAAAAAAAAAAAAAGAAAAAAAATCCAAAAACCCTTTGAAGTTGCCTACTTCACCCTTTTAAAAACCCAATAACAAGTACAAACAAGATGTGAATTCCAGTCCTCATAACTGCTCAGGAAGGAAAATGGATTTCTGGTCTCAGAGAAGACTTTGGGGGCTTTGGTCCATGCTGTGCGGGCTCTTGCTGTATAAAACAAAAAGAAAAACAAGGTAAAAAGAAGCCAAAATACTTTTTTGTTCCTTCCCACTAACATGCTTAATGATTTTTTGCTGTTTTCCCACCCAATTTTCCAAACTTAATACATCTTGGGGCCCCATTCCTTATGCGCCTAATTTCCCAATCCCCCCTCCAACACACGGGGCCGAGGCGCAGGGAACTTTACACCGAAATTTAGGAGCGCCCCTTCGGGTTTTGGGCCCGACAAAAATCTTTACGCACCCCAAAGGAAAGCCCCACTCGGGACACTGGGGAAAACTTGAAAATTTTTCAATTTCCTTCGAATCCGGGCCCTGGCCCCCAGATGCAGCAAAACAGCACAAACCATGATTCCCCCCCACCAAACCCCCCCCCGGCAAAAAACCCCTTACCGACTTTGGGAATATATGTACGTTCTGTCCAGTAAGGGGTTTGTAGCGGGATCACGTGTTTAATTGCAGCTAACCCCCCGGAAGTGTCAGCGAGGAGGGTGCCCCCCCCACCACCCCACGTGTTTAATCCCTTTAGAGGCCACAGCAAAGAGGGCCGTAGCATCTAAAACCAAGAGAAAAAATGCCGCGAAACCCGTTTCCCCCCCATCGCGATGGGGGCACCCGGGGGGCTAAAAATCCGGAGCCGGGTGCTTAAAAAGGGGAAATGTGTCATCAAAAAATTATTTTATTGTTTAACTCCATTTTTTTACGTTAAAAAACTTTTTTTTTAAAATTTTTTGGTTTTTTTTTTTTAAAATTTTCCATATCATTTTTTCGGGTATTTTTTTTAAAATTTCTTAAGTCCTGAGTTTTCACTTTGGCCACAAAACCCTAATAATTCATCTGACATTTCCCTGTGCTCTTTTTCAGTAAAAGCAAAGTCAAACTGAAAGGGACACCAATGTGTACAGAAAAACAAGACTCCCCAATCCCCAAGGGAGATAGCCCCACAGTTTCCCCCCCCTTCTTCTTCTCACAGGGGAAAATTTCCCCTTTTAAACAAGTCTTGGGAAAGAATTGTTTTAAAGGGAACCCCTATCTGCTTAAAGCTGCGTAAAGTACCTTTTAAATGCTGTTAAAAGCATGCAAGCAAGAATGTTTCCCCACAATCATATATAGACCCCGAATAGAGAAAATAAAACAGGAAATAAAAAAGACTGAGGAAAAGAAATGGATAGGGGCTTGTTTTAATTTAAATAAATAAAAAAAAAATTCCCGGGGACAGTTTTCCCCCTTTTAAAACAGGGAAACAGGAAGCCATAAAAATTTCCCTTAGGCTGTATAAATGATCGCACCCCAAGTGGTGAAGCACCCAGGGGGACTCAAAAAAAAAATAAAAAAAATGTTTTAAAGTGTAAAAAAAAAAAAAAATATTAAAAGTTAAAAACCCCCCTTTTCCCATTTTAAAATAAAAAAAAAAAAAAAATAAAAAAAAAGTTACACAATTTGGTATCGCCCCGCACCCCAAAAAGTATGACCCTATTAAAATAAAAACAAAATTTATCCCCTTCTTTGGGAACATGTAGAAAAAAAAAAATTCCAAACCCAAATGGCTTTTTTTTGGGTCATTTCACAGAAAATGGACTGTGTCAAAAAATTTTCAAAATAGAAAATGTTTGGAATTTTTTTTTATGGTACCAAAAACAAAACAAAAAAAAACCTAATTTTTTTGGTAGGGCAGTTGCTTTTTTAAAAAACCCATTGTGTAGAATAAAAAAAAATTACATAATTTTCCCGAAGATTGACAGAAGTATGTTTTTTTTCACATTTTGCCTTACTTAGAAATTTTTTGCGGTTTCCCAGTATATTCTATGGTTCTATAAATAACATTATTAGAAAGTACATCTTGTCCCACAAAATAAAAGCCCTCATATGTATATGTAGTTGGAAAAAGAAAAAAAAGTTATGGCTCTGGGAAGGCGAGGAAGGAAAAACGAGTGTGCCAAAAAAATGGCTCCGTCAGGAAGGGGTTAACAGGGAGATAAGGTTTTTATGCTGGGATGCAGTGTTTTCCATTCTACAAACATAACGCTTCTCATTTAAAGGGTTTTCCTGCATGCAGGTTCACAGAGCCACTGCCTGCTTTAGACTCCCACATGCTGTTCAGGCTGTGAATGGGTCTATAGCAGTGATTGACACATCAGCTCTGCTATTCCTAGATATTCCTGTTACATTTTATAAATCTCTTGCACTCATATCAGTATATTACACAGGCTGCAAAGCTCTAAAGAATGTTTACTTAGCTAAATGAGAAGCTTTCAAAGTTTGTTTCTAGAGATAAGACTCTGCAGGAGGTGACTTACCATGGTCAGAGTGAATGACTGACAGCAGATTAGGGCAATGAGAGATAAGAGAAAGCAGGGAGAGTTGGGGAGAGAGGTGGTCAGTAACCAGAGAAACATATGTATTCTAAGAGTAGTAGGTAGCTGTAAGGTAGAGTTGTTACCAAAATACCATTCCTCTAAATGGAGAGATTCACTAACATATAAAAGAAGATAAGGAAACGCCGAAAAAAACCTGTCAAAAGTGGTTTTTTTTCCAGTCTGGGTTGCCCATGAGCTCTTAATTAGGGTACTAGGTGTATACTACTGCCAAAAAGTACTTAGGGCCCCATACACAAAGCATCTCCCCACTCTCCCCCTCCTTACCATATCGTGGGCCCTTTTTTAAAATTTTTTTTTTTTATTCCTTTTTTTTTGGGGGGTTTTTTTAAAAAAAGGGTCTGGTTTGGCCATAACAAATGCAGTTCTCAATGCTCCGCTGTTTAAGTAGACTTATTATTTTAATGTTCTCTTATCTCTATAGCCTAAACTTTATTCCGTAGTAATGTCAAGGTCATACGAAAGTCAAGGTCATACTAAAAATGGTATGTTCTAACTCATTGCGGGCTAGCACTTCCTGAAAAAAAAGAGAAAGGAATGGAAAAACCCCCAGTTTGACGTAAAACCCGTAATAGTTTTTGAAAAAGTTCGGGAAGTTCATACCAGCCAGATATTAACCATTACCATCAAAGGTCAAATCAAATATCAACTTCTTTTTTTCTTTCTTTTTAATACTGATGCTGTTTACCATTTCATTTAGTGATACATGTTTTTTCCCTTGATTTCAGAACATTTCATAATTTCACATTATGGCATTTGTGCGTAAGAAAATGATTCATCATTTTCACCTGAATGTTCTGATGATAGTGCAGATGTTATTACATGGAAACAAGACTATGTTTTCTTTTTGAAGTTCCTTATTTTTATAGCTTAAAAAGAAGGGACTTCTTAATGAAGTTCCCACAGCTACTCTGCCTGTGAGACAGAGGACAATCAACGGTACAAGGGAACCAAGAATTATGTTCACCATTAGAGTATTGCTGTGTTTGTCTCTGTTGGCCACATGTGCAGCTTCCATCGGTAAGTAACTACATATGGTGGTTGCATACAGGTTTAAGACTTAGTAGTAGATTAATTGCAATAGATATGGATAAAGACAGTCAATGCTCACCATGATCCTAAGAATATTAATACAATCAAATCACTTTACACTTTGTTTTTTGCTTCTTATAAATGATACTCATTCTTTTTTCCACTTACTTTGGTTGTATGACTATAACATGATTAGAAGATACACGAGAAATGTAGGGATCACTTTATGAGAAAGGCAGGTAATGGCAGCCTTATTTGTAGGACAGATGAACCAGGGAAACCTTATTAGGGAAACTATATTTTTCATGTACTTAAGTTATCGTCAAACTTGAATCAATCTGTAATAATTCCTTCTCTTACTGAACATATTTTAATATACAGGCAAGTTTAGCACCTGCTGTACCCGAGTCTCTCCAGGCAAACCCAAACCTGGCACTGTCATTGAAAATTTCATCATCCAAGAAGAAGATCTTCCATGTGTTCATGCAGTCATGTGAGTATTGGTGAAGGAAGGAAATAGACAGTAAATATGCAGTACATACAATACATAAAGCTTAATTACGATATATAATTATCAAACACTTGATTTACATTGTAACATATGCAATATCACCATGCATTTATCATAGAAATAAATTATGAAAGACTCAATGTGCAAACCTTAACCTCCATTGTTTTATGGAGAAGATAGGGGGTTGGGGTGTTACTGGGAGCACTTTGTAGGTTACTCCCTAGGCTCTGGGTGAGTTTCTACCTTTTACTGACATGTTTTAAGGAACTAATTACATTCTTAATATATATATATATATATATATATATATTTATATATATATATATTAGATAGATATATATATATATATATATATATATACATATATATATATTGGTCGGAGCTTTGTTTTTCTAAATTGAAACACCAAAACCCTATGCAATGATGTACTTATAAGTGAAACATATTAGCAAAATCTAGGCTAATTGCAGGAAGACAAAGGCACCCGTCTGGTTTGACCTTACCCAGCTTACAATGATTCATAGGTCTATCCTGATATACTGGCAATGGGAGACCTGTCAACCATGCTGATGTGGCATCTTTCCCTAGCCCAGCATGTAGCAATGGCCATGAGTGAGTGCGGAAGCCATGTTTTCTCCATAACAATACATGACAGTTCAATAGTCTCAGGACACCTGAATTAAGCTGCTAATATGACCTGGCTGACAGTTTCCCTTTAAAAGATAACTTGTTAGCTTCTCAAAGGCGAATAGGAAATTAAAGGGATAAATAATTACATACATGCAAACAGCAGACAGATAGATTATAGGGGTTGTCCCATTTCAGACATTAATGGCATTTCGCTAGGATATGCCATCAATGTCAGGCGGTGCATTTAGCTCAAGAACCTGCACTTAGCTCAAGAACGAGCGCCGAAACCTGGTGGTTAAAACTCTTCTACTGATTTCAATTTGGAGAGTCACGACCACCTATCAATTTTAAATGGATTTCAATAATTTCACTGAGATCGTTCCAATCATCTCTCCTTTCAAAACTAAGAGGTTTTTGGCTCATTATCAAGATAGGCGCCACCTCTGGCACCACCAAGCGACATGCCATCAATGTCTGAAAATGGGACAACCCCTTTAAGTTGCACAGAAAACACTCCTGACACATAACGTTAGCCATGAGCCAATGTAAAACTCAGTTGTTTCTAAAACAACAAAGCATTTTAAAGTAAATCATATTTTATTGGATCTGTGAACCTATCATTAATTTTTTCTGCTTGCACTTAGGGAAGCCTGATCTTGCTGATAAATTTGCTTTAAAAGATTATTTGCAGTTAGAGCACAGGAGAAACTGTACAGTGTGTATGATTAAGTTCACTGTTTAGGAGTACGCACGTAGGGAAACATGTATGGTCGGGTTTTTTCACCCTTTTCTGGTGTAAAATGCGCCAAAGTGAGCCGGTTAAAATGTCTAACGCGTCTGATGAATGTATTAGGCGCATTGTTCGTAAGACGACACTTTTTAATGCGCCTAACATGAGGGAAGGTTTTGGGGGAGTTCTAGGGGCGTGTCACACCACACGCATTATTAGACACATATATGAATGTGCTTTCTCAAGACTCGGTGGGTCAAAAGCAAAATGAGGATTTGTTACATCCAACAGAGGGCGCTGTGGGTATCTCAGCCCCTTTCCCATAATGCCTTGTGATATGCAGATGCTAAGTAGAGGGCGAAAAGGCAAAACAAACTCTACAAGCCGTTCGTTCGGTGCTCTTCTTAAGGAGAGATCTTCCCTTCCTGAGCCACTCGATGCCTCCCACACAGCCAGCCAGTATCTTCTCTACTCTGCACTGAAGAGGGACAAAAATCCCGAAGGAGCGTTGTCTGCAGATGAGAGATACTGGCTTGGCTAAAAAATCCTTTTTGCTTTCTCAAGACTCTGTGGGTCAAAAGCAAATTGAGGATTTGTTACAACCAACAGAGGGCGCTGTGGGCTTCTCAGCCCCTTACCCATAATGCCTTGTGATATGCAGATGCTAAGTAGAGGGCGAAAAGGCAAAACAAACTCTACAAGCCGTTCGTTCGGTGCTCTCCTTACGGAGAGATCTTCCCTATCAGAGAGATAGGCAGACAATCAGATCAATAGATAGACAATCAGAGAGATATACAATCATTTAGATAGACAGATAGATAGATAGACAATCATTTAGACAGACAGACAGACAAACAAACAAACAAACAATTCTCAAAGAATATCTGTTTCTTTCAGGTTTATCACCAATGACGGGAATATTATTTGCTCCAGTCCTGGCACACGTTGGGTTAAGCTGAAGATGCAGGAAATCAGGTAAGTTTAATTACAATGTAAAGGATATGACTATTTATCATGTCAGTACTTGTCACTTGTTTACAGAGCTCCACAATCTGTATATATAGTCTTTCATTACATATATTAGTGTTCCTGTATGATGGAATAATTGCTCTGAAGGTTGGATCCAGTAAACTTTTTGGAACATTGTCCCTACTGCTTAATTAAAATGTAAACAAGTTCATATCCCTCTCCAGTTAGTTACAGGTGTTAATACCCAAGCTTTTCAGTTCATACAGTCCATAAAAAGATGTTGTTTTTTAACTTCATATGAATGCAACAGAAATTTTTTTTTAGAAGAGGTTCTGCCTTGGATAAAATCTTTAGTTATGTTAAAGGTTATGTCTACACGGCTTAGCAATATAATTGTATTTTTGGCGCGTTTGGATTTTAAAAGTGCCGAAAATATGATTGTTCAGGCAGCCCATAGAATACAATAGAAAAAACAACCTGTAGTCTCCACAGCTTGTCTTTTCTACGATCATCGTTCTGCACCGGTGTATTATACAACATGTTGTATAATACGTCGGCGCTTTTAGTTTTTTCAGCGTCTTCCCATACAATACAAATGTATGGACGACGTAAAAAAAAAGAGAACTGACCACGGTTTTTGCACAAAATGTGACAAAAACCTTGGTCGTGCATCAGAAAAAAAGTATTTTGTCTAATGCAGTGTAGACCTTGCCTAATAGGTCAGACCCGACTTATCTCCAAGATGTGGTGCCAGAGACACAGCTCTTCTTTCTGTAGGAGCTAATTTACATATTTTTCTTTCTCCCAGGGAGCATTGCCTGAACTATCAAACTCACTAAATTTAATTTTTTTCCACAACAGAAACAATTTTCCCCTAAATCTCCATTTTAACACATGGTACCAATATACATCTCTGTCCGTATAACAAATGTCATTAGTCTGCACAGTAGTGGTCAGAAAGTTGAAACCATAGTCATTAATGGTTTTGTAGAGCTGTCTTTGGCCTACCAGTCATACATCTCCTTCTTACCTACATATACTTTCTTACTAGTGACACATTAGGGGAATATCTCTCCTTGAAGGAGAGAGTCATATATTGATACATTAGACATATCACTACACAGGAATATTAGATTAGAATAGATTTCCTTATCTATTAAAAATGTCTTGTTTTTCCAGAGATACATTGTACTAAAAAAAAAACTTTTATTCTAAGGAAAAAGAAGGAAGAAGAAAATGAGTGAAAAGAAAAGTAAGACTATGAAGACGTGATCATCAGTGGAAAAAAAAATATTGCTAATTTACTAATTTATTTGTATTTAATTATGGCAGTTTGACATTAGGTTAATTTATTCCTGACTATTTTTGAGTTTTAGAAGTAAAATATAGTTTTAATACTTATTCAAGTTCCAAACAGTTGTTGTTTTTAATGTGTATTAATGTAATGCGGATCTCTTATCTGATTGTCTAATATCTACAAGAAGTCATATTTGTATGTAGCTATTAGTAATATAAAGAAAAAATGCATTCTTAAATATTTTTTTTGCATAAACCCCACCACCGGACGACCTAGCAACCATGCAGGAATGTATTACAAGCTCCATTCACATCATATTTTGGGACTATGCGGCAGATATGTGTGAAATACCTTGAAAAAGGTATCCCAATAGATACCATTGCAGGTCACAAAGATCTCTAGGGCAAACATTGCCTTTTTTGGACTACATTTGCTCTATTTCCGGTTGGCATACATTTTATTTGCTAAGCACAAAGCGTGGGACATAAAGGGTGGCATTGTGAAATTTGGCATTTACACGCCAAATTTCATGTGAATAATAATATCCTAGAACACGCTCTACTGCAGGTCATAAATCAGGCGCATTCTAGTGCTTGTATGACATTTCTGACTCAGGTAAACCACTTTGAAAGTGGTTTACCTGATGCAACAGTAATGTGCCTAGAAATGCCGTAGCAAAGCTATAAATCTATAGCATTGTGCGGTTCTAGTGCACCCCACCTCGAACGGGGCTGCGCTAGATGTTGGGCTGAAAAGACGGCAGACTTCTGGCGCAGCCCTGTTCATACATGTCGCCCATGGTGTCTACCTAGCTTTTGTGTCTGGTATATGAAGTCTATCCATAACAATTAGAGCCACATGTATAAAAACTTTCTAGGTCTAAAACTCACTTTGTTGCCCACAGCAGCCAATCAGAGCCCCCCCTCTCATTTCATATAGTGCTCTGGAAAAATAAGAGGGGTGCTCTGACTGGTTGCTATGGGCAACAACATGAGTTTTAGACCTAGATAGTTTTCAGACATGTGCCCCCTAGTGTCGCTCCAAACCAAAAACAGTTCACTGTATTTTCAATGAAAAACTTCTTTACCTCATATTATCCAAAACATCTGCATAATCCATACAGTTCAAGGATATGCAGTATAGCACTATTCAATATAACAATGATTTTCCATGCTACAAGATAGTCAACCGATCATAGTATTATCATGCATCTTATACAGTTGAAACCAGAAGTTTCCATACACTATATAAAAAAGAGACATATCTATGTTTTTTCTCACTATCTGACATGAAATCCGAATAAACCTTTTAGGTCAATTAAGATTACCAAAATTATTTTTAAGGTATTTTTATTGCTTTCTGCAAATTCAAAAGTTTACATACATTTCATTAGTATTTGGTAGCATTGCCTTTAAACGGTATGACTTGGTCAAACGTTTTGGGTCCTTCCACAAGCTTCTCACAAAAGTTGGTAGGAATTTTGGCCCATTCCTTTTGACATAACTTGTGTAACTAAGCCATGTTTGTAGGTTGCGTTGCATGTACCTGCCTTTTCAGCTTTGCCCATAAATTTTCAATAGGTTTGAGATCATGGCTTTGTGATGGCCACTCAACATTGAATTGGTTATCCTTAAGACACTTTATAACGTTGGTCAGCCGCTTCTGGTCCCTTTTCCATTTGGAGATCCCTTTCCACCCAAGCTTTAACTTCATGGCTAATGTCTTGAGATGTTGCTCCAGTATTGCCACATAATATTCTTTCCTCATGATGCCATCTATTTTGTGAAGTGCACCAGTCCCTCCTGTGGCAAAACAATTCCACCACATGATGCTGTTCCTGTGAGTGAATTCGCTAACATTAATCTGGCTTTTATATGTTTCTTTTGGAGTAATGGCTTCTTTCTGGCAGAGTGGCCTTTCAGCCCATGTTGATACAGTACTCATTTCACTGTGGATAATGACACAATCTTATCAACTTCTGCCAGCATCTTCGCAAGCTCTTTTACTTTTGTTCTTGGGTTGATATGCACATGTTGGACCAAAGCACGTTCCTCTCTGAGACACAGAACACCTGTCTTCTCTCTGAGCAGTATGATGGATGGACATTCCCATCTTATTTGTACTTGCGTATAATTGTACAGATGAACGAGGCACCTTCAGGTATCTGGAAATTGCAACCAAGGATGGTCCAGACTTGTGATAGTCCACAATTCTCTTCCTGATATCTTGGCTGATTTCTTTAGACTTTCCCATGATGTTACACACAGAAGCAGTGTGTTTCTGGTATGTATTAAAAAACATTTACAGTTGTGTCTAATTAACTCAGATGTTACCAATAAACCTATCAGAAGCTTCCAAAGTCATGAGATCATCATATGGGCTGTCCCAAATTGTTTAAAGGCATAGCAATCCTAGTGAATGTTAACTTTTGACTTTGCAGAAAGTAATAAAAATGCCTTAAATTTCTCATATTATTCTGGCATTTGTCAAATATAAATAATTCTGGTAATCCTAATTGACCTAAAACAGGTAAGGTTTATTCTGATTTCATGTCAGATAGTGAGAAAAACATGCATATGTGTCTTTTTATGTAGTGTATGTAAACTTCTGGTTTCAACTGTATACTCCTTATGCAGGTTTTTATACATCGCCATTTTTTATAGTGAGCTGAGATATCTGATACAGTGTTCTCGTAGTATGCAGACAAGCATCTGTGCTGCATAATGTTTAGGGGGTTCCACCCCCTTTGTCAAGCATATACCACCAAGGAACGGAGCAAACATAGTCCAAGAGAGACTACACTTGCCCTCTATACCCCAATAGCACCTCCACTGAATCTGTCAAGAAATTGGTCGTAAACATATTTTTGGTATTTCCAGCCATATAGATGCTGTAGAACACATCAACCATGACATCTGGGAGGTTAAACAGCCAAGATCAGATTTAACTTAAATCCTTGCCATGTCAGCATTTTATCAGCCAGGCTTAGACTGGGCCTTAATGGAATAGAGGAACACCACCGGCGAGACCTCAAGCATGACAGGCCTGGCAATGCTTCTCAACTGTATGTGCATCTTTGGGACGCACATACAGTCAAAATCTATCAGCTACCTGTCTCACCTAAGGCCTACAGGATGTTGTGAAGACTATCTCAACACAGGCAGCATGATGATGTCCCTGTATCATACTGCCTGCACCGGACACCAACTGAACACCACACTTGTTACAGCTGAAACCTACCTAATGTTGGTGACATAGTCACAGCTCATGAGCTCATGCTTTCACCATGCTGTAACAATATGGCATAGTGCTGGAACTACCCACTTGATGCGATACGCTACTATGGTGGCATTAAGAGGTTAAATGGGACTGAATTTCATTAGCAAAAAAGGAGGAGGAACAAATTGGGATTAATTTATCAGAAAAAAATTTGGTCAGACATATAATCTATAGTAGGTGTTAGCAGCATCAGCCTTCTTCTTCTTCTCCTAATATATCTAGATTGATAAGTCTATTAACACATCTGTCACATTGATAAGAAATCTCATCTTCTAATCTGTCCAATTATATTACACTATACCAGTTTCTGTACCACACAATTCCTGAGAAACAGACCTGTCTCCAAAGCCTGCATCTTTCAACCACTATGAAATATATATATATATCTCTATATATCTCTATCTCTATATATATATATATATATATATATATATACACTCACCGGCCACTTTATTAGGTACACCTGTCCAACTGCTTGTTAACACTTAATTTCAAATTTCAGCAATCACATGGCGGCAACTACATTTAGGCATGTAGACATGGTCAAGACAATCTCCTGCAGTTCAAACCGACCCATCAGTTATGGGGAAGAAAAGTTGATTTGAGTGCCTTTGAACGGGCAGGGTTTGTTGGTGCCCAGAAGGGCTGGTCTGAGTATTTCAGAAAACTGCGATCTCCTGGGATTTTCACGCAAAAACCATCTCTAGGGTTTACAGAGAATGGTCGGAAAAAGAAAAAAACATCCAGTGAGCGGCAGTCCTGTGGGCGGAAATGCCTTGTTGATGCCAGAGGTCAAAGGAGAATGGGCAGACTGGTTCGAGCTGATAGAAAGGCAACAGTTGACTCAAATTAGCCACCCGTTACAACCAAGGTAGGCAGAAAAGGGATCTCTGAACGCACAGTACGGCGAACTTTGAGGCAGATGGGCTACAGCAGCAGAAGACCACACCGGGTGCCACTCCTTTCAGCTTAAGAACAGGAAACTGAGGCTCCAATTTGCCCCAAACTTTATCGAAATTGGACAGTAGAAAGAATTTGGGAAAAACGTTGCCTGGTCTGATGAGTCTCGATTTCTGCTGCGACATTCAGATGGTAGGGTCAGAATTTGGCGTCAACAACATGAAAGCTGGATCCATCCTGCCTTGTATCAACGGGTTCAGGTGGTGGTGGTGGTGTTCATGGTGTGGGGGATTTTTTTCTTGGCACTCTTTGGGCCCCTTGGTACCAATTGAGCATCGTTGCAAACCCTTGTTGAATCTATGCCACGAAGAATTGAGGCAGTTCTGAAGGCAAAAGGGGGTCCAAACCCGTTACTAGCATGGTGTACCTAATAAAGTGGCCGGTGAGTGTATATTTTCTATCTTATATTAAAATTTTATTTATATATTATATTATATCATATATATATATAAAATATATATTATATATATATAAAATATATTTATATATATTATATAATATATATATTATATATATATAGATATTATATAATATATATAATTTATTATAGATATAAAATATATATTTTATTATAATATTTACAGGGGCGTAGCTATAGGGGGTGCAGAGGGTAGCGGTCGCTACGAGCCCAGAGCCTGAGGGTCCCAAACCCTTTTGTATTTGCATTGTCAATGGCACATGGTAACTGAAGGCCCCCTTTTACTTTTTTGCACAAGGGCCCAGAGTTTCAAGTTAAAGGGGGTTTTCTCGCTACAAAGAATAGCTTTCAAAATTGTAGGGAACACAAATAAAAAAAAATTTTCCAAATTTATTGCATTGTTCCTTTTTTTTCCCTAAAGAGATACAAGTGAATTTATTACCTCTGTGGCTATTTCAGTTCCCTCAGTAAAAAGACCTGTAAACAAATCTTTCCCGGGGCTGTTTGTTCAAAGAGATAACAAGAGAGTGAGTCATCACACAGGTCCACAGTATCAGTCCCGTGTCATGTGCTGCCAGAAGGGAAAAAGCTTGATTTATCTCAAGTAACAGCTTTTGTAATTAGGGGTTTTGTTTTGGGGATCAGATAGAAGTAGTTTTAGAAGCTAATTTTAATCTAATTAGCATCTGAAAGCACAAAATAGCTGTACAAGCAAGGAGCTTATGCAAATTAGTATGAACCAGGAAGTGACAGAGAATTTCTTTCATGCATTCTTTGAAACCCTGTGGGGAGACAACTCCTTTAAGCCTCTGTATATATATATATATATATTGAAAGTTGGTGCACCAGTTTAAGACAAAAAAATGGCATGCGCCATATCTGACGTACTCCTAAAGCATTTGCGCCAAAAAGACTGAGATTGTCTGGAAAGTCCGACACTTTTGTCTGTGCCACTCTTTAAGGGACCTGTCTATGCCAATTCGTACAATAAGACACATTAATGTACAGTATATCTCATGCTAAAAAGTGTCTCAATTCATGCGTTGTTATTCATGCCATTTTCAAAGTGGTGAGGCGTAAACAAAATTAGTCACAGCGTAGGACACTGATTTGGTACACAGGCAGTTTATCTTATGACTTGACTCATTTTTAAAGTGTTGTTAAACACTGTAAAGCATAAGCATGAACCCAAATGTGCCACAGCACTACTTAAGACACTTTCCACTGGGACACTTTTTAGAAATCTGGGCCTTTGTACATATCTGAACAATAAAAATATGTTCCATATGATCCATATGTTGTAGATTGTAATAAAAGTGTTGTACGTGTGATCTTTTGTGTCTCCATTTTAATGTATTAGCTAGTATAACACCACGTATGCCTTTGTACACGGCACATAAAAGCTGCCTGTGTAACTTTTTTTTCTAATGTGTTCCTAAAATGCCCCCTACATGTTATACTTGTAGAAATAACTGCTATATAATCCAAGATGGAGCCTCCTTCCGGGACTACACCCAAGATTCGGACACACAGACTAACAATTATACCCAAGTGATGCTTTCTTATCTCACTAACACAAAGGAGTATAAGACCTGTTATTGCTGATCATAAAGACAGAAAGTGTATTCATACAAACGTGGGAGTTTGGTGTGATCCTTTTCTCGGAGTACCTTTATATCCTAGGATAATTTGGAGACCCCGCTAGGATGTAGAGCCCCTTTGAGGTTCCATCCATTACATATATTTAACACAATTAAAATGTAATGCTCTCAAATGCAAGACACCTGAAAAATAATGTTGTGGAACTGAAGTTGCTGATATTTTTTCACAATACGACCTTGTAGGTATTGTTAAGTGATGGCTGAATAAGATGCATAACAACTGTGCAACAAATGTTGCCTGCGTATTATCATAAATCATGTAATAGTCAGTAACACAGAGCAGCACCAAGGTTATAAATGCAGAATCATGGATGAATTTTAAACCAGAGATGCTGATTTTCATAGCCTTGAATTTACCTGAGTATTGCACCATTATTGCACTTTTTTTTTAAGATGGACCAAGCTCACTTTTAGATTTGCCACTCACTTTTTTAGATGTTAGAGTGCTGTCCACCTGAATTGTTTCCAAAGGACGTGGTATTCAAAGGAACATTTAAACTAGCATAAAATGCTGTAGAGCGCATCTAAATCTATAGGAAAGGGAAACAATTGAAAACCTCTTAGGATGCACCACAACCGGAAGCTTTTGTCTGCTTCCCTGTTTCTTAGTGACTAACAATGAAGTGTATGGCAGGTTCTATGTCCAGCATGGAAACATAAGCATTACAAATCAGATAATTAGAGAATGTCACACACTGGGAAGTGCAGGCTAGGTTAATATTGGGAGATGCGCTTTTTTTTAGCTGTAGCGGAGTGCATTGTAATGAGGGGGCTTAGTGGCTGTCATCAAGGCATTGTTGTGTAGTAGTATAAGGGCAAAGTGGCTGTTATGGGGGCACTGTGGATGGTTAGAAGCTTCATGGTTGTCATGGAGGTACTGTTGCTGTGATGGGGAGCTTGTGACTGTCAGGCAATTGTGGCTGTTATAAGGGTACTCTGGCTTTTATGGGTGAGTGAATGGAGTACGAGCCTCTGTTGTTGGACATCACGCGACACAGAAGTGAACGGCAGCGGTTGGATACTGGGAGGTAAGTATCCTTTTTTTTCTCTAACCCAGGCCAAATTAAACAGAAAAAAAAAAAATAACTGGCACACCCCTTTTATCTTGGTTTACCTAGGTCCTAGTGCAAGTTTGTCGGAACCAGGGTCATATGCTAGCTTAAAGGAGTGTTCTTGTCTCTCACTTTGATAGCATATAGATATCATATGCCTTCAATGTGTGACAGGTGCAGGTTCCACCTGTGGAACCTGCACCTATCTCAGGATCTGGCCTCTGGAAGTCTCTGCTTCATAAGGGAGAGTTTGCTATGCTTGCGCACAATTCCGTTCTATGGCAGTTCCGAGAACCACTGATGGATAATTTCAGGGACAGTGCCAGGGTCAGTGTTAGGGACAGGTTTAGGGAAAGATTCAGAAAAGGTTAGTTTTAAGGGTCAGTTATCATTGTCTTGCTTCTATCGGTAAGTCATTTATGGATTCATCTAGGTCGATGTTCCCTGACTTGCTGTCCATGTATTCCATCATCTAACTGTGAGTCTCTCTTGTTTATGGCTGATACATGCTCAGTATATTACTGCACGTAACTGCTCGTTGACTCCTCTGTTTAACTCAGTTCGTCATCCTGCATTCACCAGCGTCGTTACAACTTTAAGACAGATATATGAAACATCTAAATAAATGCCCCTCATTGTCTTTTTCAAACCACTAACTACAGTATGTAACTGTGTGATAGTAACACCTGCAGTTTACAAATTTATTGTAACTTTTGGGGCCACATGTATGAAACGGTTTTGGTCTAAAACTCACTTTCTTCCCCATAGAAACCTATGGGGAAAATAGTGCGTTTTAGACCAAAACCGTTTCATACATGCGGCCCTTAGTTTTTGGGGGGATTATAGTGGAATATATGATTGCCTGAATAAAAATAGTTCTGGGAAGTATTTATGTAAGTGAATTAGAAACTGTTCTGGTCAGTGACTTCCTGTTTTGCTTTCGACCTCAAACATGAATATGTTAGGAGCTGACGATGAAAAGAAATGACACTGATAGCAGTTTTGCTATTTTATTATTTTTAGCAACAAAACTCCAACTCAATGTAAAAAGGAAAATTCCAAACCAGATTATAAACATAAAGTTTTGGCCTCATGCTTTCGGCTAAATTCTGACTTGTATGGAGCTATAACAGAACACCCATAAAGATTTATTGGACTTTACAGTATCTCTTTATGTCTTCAACTTATATTAGAGTTTGTTTTGGGGAAACATTTGTACATGTATTATATGTGGCTTTTAATGCAGATCTGTATCCAAACCCAATAGGCATGAATTTGAATTTGACTCTAAACCGCTTGTAAAACCAAATCCGAAGAAACACTCTAAATCCACATGCAATGAGCATGTACTTTAGTATGAGGCGTATTTTAACCCCTTACCGACCTTTGACGCTACAAAGCCACGGGGTGTTAGCGGCTAATTGCAGCTAACACCTGCCGGTTACAGTTTAATCCCTCAGATGCCGCGGCAAAGATGGTTGCGGCATCTAGATGAATGAAAACCGGTGCCCGCACCGTTCTTTACTCTGATTGGAGCCCCCACAGCGTGACTGTGGGGATCCGATGGCTGAACATAGCAGCAGGGAGCCTTGTGAAGGCTTGCATCGCTGCCATGTTTTGAATTTCCGGCCACAGGCAGAAAGTGGGGAAACTGCCATCTTGGTACATCCTTATGCATTGTCTATGCAATGCATTAGGCTGTATTAATGATTGTGCCCCCTAGTGGTGAAGCACCCTAGGGGGACTCAAAGTTAAAGTAAAAAAAAAGTTTTAAAGTGTAAAAAAAAAAGTATTAACAGTTCAACTCACCCCCCTCTTGTCATTTTACAAATAAAAACTTAAAATAATAAAAAAGTTACACCGCGTGCAAAAAGTCAGATCTACAAAAATATAACATCATTTATCCCGTACACTGAATACCGTAGAAGAAAAAAAATTCCAAACGCCAAAATGGCATATTATTTGGTCATTTCACGTCCCATAAAAAATGTAATAAATGATCAAAAAAGTCCACTTCAGCCCACTTCGAAAAATGCACCCTAACTGATGTCCATAGGTGTTAATACAAAAAAGTAATGGGTCGCACAAAATGGCGCTGCGCCGCAAATCTCAAAAGTAGAAAATGTTTGAATTTTTTTTACGGTACCAAAACATAACGGAAACCCTATATGTTTGGTATTGATGGATGTGTATCAATCTGTAGAATACAGATAACACATTATTTTTACAGAAGAATGAACTCTGTAGAAAAAAAAAAAAAACTCCTGCAAACATGGCGCAAGTAAAATTTTTTCACGTTTGCCCCACCTATCTGGCTACAGGGGAGGCAACTATCTTGCTACTATAGGGCAACTACCTGGCTACTTTTGGGCAACTATCTGGCTACAGGGGGGGGGGCAGCTACCTGGCTACTTTTGGGCAACTACCTGGCTCCAGGGTGGAAACTACCTGGCTACAGGGGGGGGGGCAGCTCCCTGGCTACAGGGGGGCAGCTATCTGGCTACAGGGGGGCAGCTATCTGGCTACAGGGGGGGCAACTATCTGGCTACAGGGGGGCAACTATTTGGCTACAATGGGGGCAACTATCGGACTACAAGGGGGCAACTATCTGGCTAAGGGGGGCAACGTTCTGGGTACAGGGGGGCAATATTTGGCTACATTGGGGGCATCTATCTGGCTACAAGGGGGAAACTACCTGGCTGCAAGGAGGGCAACTAACTGGCTACAAGGGGGTAAGTATCTGGCTGCAAGGAGGGCAACTAACTGGCTACAAGGGGGTAACTATCTGGCTGCAAGGGGGCAACTATCTGGCTAATGGGAGGAAAGCTACCTGATACAGGGGGCAACTATCTGGCTACAGGGGGGGGGGGGGCGCTACCTGGCACTTTTGGGAAAACTCCCTGGCTACAAGGGGGGAAACTACTGGCTACAGGGGGGCAGCTACCTGGCTACAGGGGGGCAACTATCTGGCTACAGGGGGGCAGCTATCTGGCTACAGGTGGGGCAACTATCTGGCTACAGGGGGGCAACTATTTGACTACAATGGGGGCAACTATCGGACTACAAGGGGGCAACTATCTGGCTACGGGGGGCAACTATCTGGCTACAAGAGGGCAACTATTTGGCTACAATGGGGCACTATCTGGCTTAAAGGGGGGAAACTATCTGGCTGCAAGGAGGGCAGCTAACTGGCTACAAGGGGGTAGCTATCTGGCTACAGGGGGGCAGCTATCTGGCTACAGGGGGGGCAACTATCTGGCTACAGGGGGGCAACTATTTGGCTACAATGGGGGCAACTATCGGACTACAAGGGGGCAACTATCTGGCTACGGGGGGCAACTATCTGGTTACAGGGGGGCAACTATTTGGCTACAATGGGGGCAACTATCTGGCTACAAGGGGGAAACTACCTGGCTGCAAGGAGGGCAACTAACTGGCTACAAGTGGGAAAAGTATCTGGCTGCAAGGAGGGCAACTAATGGTAAAGGGGGGTAACTATCTGGCTGCAAGGGGGCAACTATCTGGCTACATGGGAGGCAGCTACCTGACTACAGAGGGGCAACTATCTGGCTACAGGGGGGGGGGGCAGCTACCTGGCTACTTTTGGGCAACTACCTGGCTACAGGGTGGAAACTACCTGGCTACAGGGGGGCAGCTACCTGGCTACAGGGGGGCAGCTATCTGGCTACAGGGGGGCAGCTATCTGGCTACAGGTGGGGCAACTATCTGGCTACAGGGGGGCAACTATTTGACTACAATGGGGGCAACTATCGGACTACAAGGGGGCAACTATCTGGCTACGGGGGGCAACTATCTGGTTACAGGGGGGCAACTATTTGGCTACAATGGGGGCAACTATCTGGCTACAAGGGGGAAACTACCTGGCTGCAAGGAGGGCAGCTAACTGGCTACAAGGGGGTAAGTATCTGGCTGCAAGGAGGGCAACTAACTGGCTACAAGGGGGTAACTATCTGGCTGCAAGGGGGCAACTATCTGGCTACATGTGAGGCAGCTACCTGACTACAGAGGGGCAACTATCTGGCTACAAGAGGGCAACTATCTGGCTATGGGGGGCAACTATCTGGCAATGGGGGGGGGCAACTATTTGGCTACAATGGGGGCAACTATCTGGCTACAGGGACAACTATCTGGTTACAGGGGGGCAACTATTTGGCTACAATGGGGGCAACTATCTGGTTACAGGGGGGAAACTATCTGGCTACAATGGGGGCAACTATCTGGCTACAAGGGGGCAACTACCTGGCTGCAAGGAGGGCAACTAACTGGCTACAAGGGGCAACTATCTGGCTGCAAGGGGGGCAACTATCTGGTTACACGGGAGGCAGCTACCTAACTACAGAGGGGCAACTATCTGGCTACATGGGGGAAACTATCTGGCTACAGGAGGGCAACTATATGGCTACAAGGGGGAAACTACCTGGCTTCAAGGGGGAAACTACCTATATAGAGAGGCTGAATACCTGGCTACAGGGGGCATATTACTTGACTACAGGGGGCAACTACCTGACTACAGGGGACATTTAACTACTGGCTACAGTGGGCAAATTACCTCGCTACCAGGGGGTAACTACCAGGGGGAATGTAACTACTTGGCTACAGCGGGCTACTACTTGACTACAGGGGGAAATTAGCTGGCTACACTGGGCAACTACCTGGCTATAGGGGGCATATAACTTCCTGGCTACAGGGAGTATTTAACTACTGGCTACAGGGGACAAATAACTACTTGGCTACAGGGGCAAATAACTACCTACATGAGACTATATAACTAAACAATGGGGATCTATATTTTTGCTTATTGGGGAGCCTATATAACTACCTAGCTGCTTAATAGGGGATCAAGATACCTACCTATTGGGGAACCTATAACTCTACCTACCTAATCGGCGCTATACACCTACCTAATTGTACCTACATACTGTCTTAGGGAATTGAACTACTTCCTATATTGGTATACAAAACAAGACTAAAACTTTGTGCACAAGTGGGAGCCCCATAGCCGTTTCGGAGGTACTTTTACTGTTTGGGACACAAGGGAGTTTGTACAGAGATGGGAATTAGTAGAGAAGTGCTGATAAAGTGAGGAGTCTAAGATATTTGTTTTGTGAATTCTACAGTGAAGAGTTGTGGCTGGGAGAAGTCATCATGGCGGTCTGGGATTGAGAAGAAAAAGGGAAAGAGAACAACTCTTCAGAGACGTCTCCTGTAAGTCCCTGGATGTAACTTTACTGTAATTGATTATATGTCTGCAAAGCCTGTGTAGAACTTTGTATGGTCACTGTATGCCGATAATATTAGTTGTAGTATAATGGTTTATTTTCAGTAATTGTATGGTGTATTATTCAGCCACTATTTGGTAGCAGTATGTGGTCATGGGATGGCAGTATTATTTGGTCACTATGTGGTGGTGATATGTGGTGATTATATGTGGTCATGGTGTTGTGGTATTCAGTCACCATGTGATGGTGATATGTGGTCATGGTGTTGTGGTATTATTCAATCACTATGTGGTGGTGATACGTGGTCATGGTATGGCGGTATTAGGTCACTTTGTGCTGGTGATATGTGGTCTCAGTAGGACACTGGTACTATTAGTCTTGGATAGTAGTTTTGTGTAGCAGTGTTATGTGGTAACTGTCTGACTATTATTTAGTAGCTTTGTATGTAGCACATTGTGTTAAAGCTTTTTTGTAGATTTTGGATTTGGTTGATAGTGATACACTGTGTCACATCGTGGCAAATTATTTTACAGGGGGAGGGAGAGAAATTTCTTCATCCCGCCCTGAGTGCAATTTAGCCTAGGAACGGCCCTGCCCTTATACGTGCATAACATGAAGGTATTTAATGTGCAGTTTAATCAAATTGTGTATGTCGACCTAATGCATTATAGTAACCTCATCAGATCAGTCCCTAACTTTAATCCCTCTCTTTGACATTTTTGACAAAATCTGCAATTGAGGCTCCAAATGGAACCTCCAATGTAGATGTGAACCTGGCCTAAATTATAAGTAATAGTAAAAGTATACAAGCCAGCAACAGGAGGTGGCTGGTTTAGTAAGGTATTATTAAACAGAAAGGATATGCTCAATGTCATATAGGCACAGGTGCCACTTCTGGGACCTGTTCCTATCTCCAGAACAAACCCCCGAAACTCTCTGTTCTGGATGGAGAAGTGGCCGAGCTTGTATGGTTGCTCTCTCTTTCTTCATTTCGTGGGGGTTTTGAATACAGCCAAATTCAACCACTCAGCTCTACCCAGAATGTCTATTGAAATCAATGGAGAGTGAACACTTCTCCACTCAGAACAGGGTAGGTGCGGGTCCATCTTTCCTTGCAGTAGCCTGAACTTGGTCTTATTCTAGTGCTGGTGATTGACAGGTTTCCATCACACCTATATGGTTACTTCTGCTAGTCCTATTGCTGGGCTGCAGATCATTTGGATTGAGTGGTGATTGACAGTTGCTTTCACCACTCATCTTTCTTCCTGTTACTCTGTGTTTTGTATGGTCTGGATATCAGAGGACTGGTCCAATCATGCCCTGGAACTGGACTCTGGCTTCCCTTAAGAGGACAATTTGTGCTCTGAGACAGTACTTGTGACAGCCTTGTACTTGAGCTGGCGTTTCTTACTGGTTTTTTTTGCCTGGATTTCTGACCTCAGTGCCCACCTTCTTGACCTCGGGTTCTTGCCTGCGGTCTCTGTAGCCTTTTTGCTATCAGCAGTCCTGACCTATTTCTGCTGATAATTCTTTATTATTTTTCTTTTGTCTTGTCTTGCTTTGTGTTTCACCTAACGTAGGCACCGCCATCCAGTTGTTGCCGACAGTTTAGGGTTGGGCTGGCAAGTAGGCAGGGTCAGTACTAGGGGGCTTAGCGCTAGGAGTTGCTGTCTTTCTTTCCCTGCCTGTCTATCCTGGTTACAGGGGCTCTCACAGAGGTGCTACATGTTCTGTACTGCTCCTAAATGTGTCAGGAGTACTTTGGGCACCAGGTAATGGTGGCTCCATTTTCTTTATTTTTGTTCTCTCCTATTCTTAAGATAGAAAGTGACTTCCTGATTTCTTTTTGCTATTATCCAGTACCTTGCGAAAGTATCCGACCCCCATGAACTTTTCAACCTTTTGCCACAATTCAGGCTTCAAACATAAAGATATAAAAATTTAATTGTTTTGTGAAGAATCAACAAGTGGGACACAATTGTGAAGTGGAATGAAATTTATTAGATATTTTAAACTTTTGTAAAAAATAAAAAACTGAAAAGTGGGGCGTGCAAAATTATTCGGCTCCCTTAAGTTAATACTTTGTAGCACTTTGTAGATCTCTGCAGTTCATACAGAGTGATTATGGGCCTCTTGGCTGCACCTCTGTCTTCTCCTTGTTTGAGATGAAAGTTTAGAGGGACGGCCGGGTCTTGGTAGATTTGCAGTGGTCTGATACTCCTTCCATTTCAATATGATCGCTTGCACAGTGCTCCTTGGGATGTTTAAAGTTTGAGAAATCTTTTTGTATCTAAATCTGGCTTTAAACATCTACAAAACAGTATCACGGACCTGCCTGGTGTGTTCCTTGGGCTTCATGATGCTTTCTGCGCTTTAAACAGAACCCTGAGACTATCACAGAGCAGGTGCATTTATACGGAGACTTAATTACACACAGGTGGATTATATTTATCATCATCAATCATTTAGGACAACATTGGTTCATTCAGAGATCCTCACTGAACTTCTGGAGTGAGTTTGCTGCACTGAAAGTAAAAGTGCAGAATAATATTGTACGCCCCACTTTTCAGTTTGTTTGTTTT
Organism: Phyllomedusa bahiana; assembly: GCA_025379985.1. Taxonomy (NCBI): domain Eukaryota; kingdom Metazoa; phylum Chordata; class Amphibia; order Anura; family Hylidae; genus Phyllomedusa; species Phyllomedusa bahiana. The sequence goes on along the minus strand of JAODAL010015397.1, from coordinate 55,831 downwards.
TACAAAGATTTAAAATATCCAATACATTTCGTTCCACTTCACAAACGTGTCCCGCTTGTTGTTGATTTTTCACAAAAAAAAAAAAACATTTTATACCTCACTACCTGTAGTCTTGACCCACTGCCATCCCACCTCATCCCAGACCTCAGTGCTTCTATCATCCCAGCACTCACCCATCTCTTCAACCTATCAATAACCTCTGGCATCTTCCCTTCTGCCTTTAAACATGCTGCTATCACTCCAATCCTAAAAAAAACAACCCTTGACCCCTCTTCTCTGTCCAACTATCGCCCATCTCACTGCTCCCTTTTGCTTCCAAACTCCTCGAGCAGCACGTCTATCTTCAGCTGTCCTCCCACCTCTCCTCCAACTCTCTTCTTGACCCACTACAATCTGGTTTTCGACCCCACCACTCTACCGAAACTGCCCTAACCAAAGTCACTAATGATCTAGTAACTGCTAAAGCCTCATGCCACTACTCTGTGCTCCTCCTCTTGGACCTGTCCTCTGCCTTTGACACTGTCAACCATTCCCTCCTGCTACAAATCCTCTCCTCCCTCGGCATCACAGACTTGGCTCTTTCCTGGATCTCCTCGTACCTCACTGATCGGACTTTCAGCGTCTCTCATTCTTGCTCCACCTCCTCCCCCCGGCCACTCTCTGTTGGTGTCCCCCAAGGGTCAGTCCTGGGTCCACTACTCTTCTCTAGCTACACCTTGGCCTCGGTCAGCTCATAGCCTCACATGGCTTTCATTACCACCTGTATGCTGATGATACCCAACTCTACATCTCTGGCCCAGATGTCACTTCTCTACTCTCCCGGATCCCTGACTGTCTGTCCTCCATTTCCTCCTTCTTCTCATCACGTCTCCTAAAACTAAATGTGGAGAAAACAGAACTCATCATCTTTCCACCATCCAACTCTACCCCTGCCCCTGATCTCTCTATTACAGTCAACGGCTCTACACTTTCCCAGTCCCCAAGTCCGCTGTCTTGGGGTAATCCTAGACTCTGCTTTATCTTTCAAACCACACATCCAAGCCTCACCTCTGCCTGCCGCCTCCACCTGAAAAACATCTCTCGCATCCGCTCATTCCTCGGCTATGACACTACAAAAATGCTGGTCCATGCCCTTGTCATCTCCGCCTAGACTACTACAACATCCTTTCAGTGGCCTCCCAGCTAGCACCCTCGCTGCCCTCCAATCCATCCTTAACTCTGCTGCCCGTCTTATCCACCTCTCTCCTCGCTACTCTTCTGCCTCTCCCCTCTGCCAATCCCTTCACTGGCTTCCCATTGCCCAGCGAATTCATTTCAAGCTACTAACCATGACCTACAAGGGTCTCCATGACCTCTCCCTCCATACATCTCTGCCCTAATTTCCAAATATCTCCCCCCACGCACTCTCCGTCCTCACAGGACCTTCTCCTCTGCCTCTCCCCTTATCAGCTCCTCACACAACTGTCTCAAGACTTCTCCCGTGCTTCACCCACACTCTGGAACTCACTGCCCCAACACATCAGGCTCTCCTCCACTTTCACCAGCTTCAAAAGCAACCTGAAAACCCATTTCTTCAGGCTTGCCTATAACCTTCACTAAACTTGTCACTACTTCCTCCACAGACATGTCTGCCCCTCACCTCCTGTCTCTTTACCCCTACTTGTAGATTGTAAGCCCTCGCGGGTAGGGTCCTCTCCCCTCTGTCGTGCCAATTGTCATTATCCCTTATCACTGTACTCATTTGAATTATGTCATGTATGTAACCCCCTCGACTGTACAGCGCCCTGGAATCAATGGCGCTTTAAAATAAATAATAATAATAATATCTTTATTTTTGAAGCCTGAAATGTGGCAAAAGATTGAAAAGTTCAAGGGGGCCAAATAATTTCGCAAGGCACTGTATGTAAGGACTTGCTTTATTTGAATTAGTTATCTGCTTAGTTTGCTTTATGTTTAGTGACATTTTGGGGGTTTTGGACCCAATCACCAGTTTTCCTTTGAGTTTTGGTTTCAGTATACTCTGGTCAACCCGAAACCAATTAGTATTCTATGTTGAGGGACCCCAATACTCTATGCTACCTCCATACATTCACTGTCCTAATAAAGTCATAAATAAAGTGCTGAAATATGTAGTATCATAGTTTCATTTATTAATTTCCTGTAATACAGAATTATCTTAATATTCCTACAAATCTGATTTGTCATTGGGCAGAAACTGATTCAGTTACATTTGCATATGATTATGAAGTTTCTTAATGAAACCTCACATCATTTCCGCCGTCTTGTAAAGTTCCCTTTTGTATAGCTTTAAGAGAAAGATCTTTCGTTTGAAGATCCCAGAAAGCTGCTTTACCAGCAGAGCAGAACAGACCTAAAAGAGCAAGGGACCCGAGAACTACTGTATGTGCACCATGAGAGTGATGCTGAGTTTAGCACTGCTGGCGGCATCTGCAATCTACATGGCCTCTGCTGGTAAGTGGGGCTCTGATGGTTACTAGTATAGTGTTATATGTGGCTCATGGTGAGAGTGTCAGCCAAAAGTACACCCCAGGACACAAGAGACTGCTTGAAGCAGCACCATGTCATTTATGATCCATCACTATGGGCTATTTTTTAGTATAGCTCAGTTTCTTTTATGGGAGCTTCAAGTCTCCTTAATAAACAGAGTTAAGTAATAAAATTCTGACAGCAGGCAAGAGACACTTGAGGAAGATAATTATCATACAGCATATTGTTTAATTACCAAGTTTAAGACAAAAATTTCATGCTGTAAGCTCCTATACTACCTCTGCAGGCGGCCAGTAATGATCATTTATCTTTGTACAGGGGATTTGGAGCCCTGCATCAGAAAAACAGAGCTCTGAACACTGAAAAGATATATTATGGAATTAATCAGTACATCACTTTTGACATCTTTAAATAAAAAAGGTGTTTAAGAGCGAATCTGCACTTTAATGTAGATTGCAGTCCTTGCCAATGCCCCATGGTATCACAAATGGCATCAATTTAGCCGGTGGAAGTGAAGTCATGAGATATTAACATGTAGTTATACTGCAAAATACTATATGATTATTATATCAAACGCTGTCTTTTACCTTCTCTAACTTGTGCTGTTATTTTCCATTTCTCTTCCTACTAAGGTCCTATTCAGGCTAGGACTGGCCCACAGAGTAGCAGGGGAAATCCGTGGTGGGCTACTGAGAATAGCAGGCTTGGTACTACTTTTCACGAAGAGAAAGAGACAGAAAGTAATAGGTAGAGCATAAGAGTCATGTGCAGTATGTGCAGTCATATCAAGTAGCTGTAGAATGAGCCCCAAGTACCCAAATCAGACAACAGTCCTTTTCACATCATGTTTTTGACCCTTGTCAATCGTATTGTTCAGGATACGTGGAAAGCGTTATCCTTACAAATACCATAACTTTGAGTCCAGTGCATAGCATATATATTCAGGAAGCAGAGGAAACATAACACTGTGGAACAAAAAAAATATGCAGATGAATAGAATTGAAATCGCTCATGCACATTCATGTTTTTGTTTGCACTTGTTCTTTAATTTCCAACATTTCTTTAACACAGTATTGTGTTACCACTACTTTCAGCAGAATATACTTGGTAAGGTGCCAGTGCCGGATCTCCAAAAAAAGAGCGGATAGGGGAAAAAAGGTTGTAATTTTCAGAATCAGCTCCCCAAATATACTCAAAAACAGTTCCAACTTTTAAGGCATTATAAACCAAAGGAGAGTATATTTGCCCTATAGGGTCCTATGGTCCCTATGAGGTATTCGGCAGGATACTTTTTTTCAGGTGGATACTATTAATGAAGGCATACTAAAAAAATAATGTGAATGTAGCCTAAAACACACATTCACTGTGTTTAACTTGTAGATCCTCCTAAGGCTTCTCGTCATATATAATAGTGTTTTATAATATTAATAATACAGTATATGCAACCATTTTGTAACAGAAATAGATACACAACCACTAGAAAAAATTCAATGCTTGCAGTATCACCAGGGGACAATCACTATTATTAGTGAATTAACACCTCTTTCTTTTTTATCGGACGACTCTGCTAATAATATACAATTCAAATGCAAAATAAAGACTAATACACAAATGTAGCAAAGTTTAACTTGACAATGTTAGCACAGTTTTCCGTGTTAATGTTATTTTTTTTTTATTAAAAGCAATATTCTTTGTTACCCTTAGGGAGTGTTCACACGGCGTATTTACGGGGCGTACTTCGGGGTGTAATTGCACTGCAATGCGCCCAAAGTATGTCCTGTAAATACAGTAAAATCATTGCATTCATTAAGTGCTATGATTTTACAGCGTACTCCCCATTGCGTACTGTGCACCCGTAGGACGAGGTGAGAGTGATGTGGCTGGGGCGTAGCGCCCAGAAGTGCATACTTTACGTATTTCTAATAACAACAGGTGTATAGCGGCACACACAGTAGGCGACACCGAGTGAACACGGCCTTAGAATATATAAAGCGGTGTCAGGCCTGGGTCATAGGATACATTTTTTCCGTCAGAATATTCCATTGTGGATCTTCATCAGAATTCCATATGATACCACTGGGTTTCTGTCAGAAATTTCCATTCTACATGAGGTGGAGCAGATGTGATGCTGGCCGAACTGTAACTGTTAGTTAAAATGATGATTTTTATGAAAGGCTGAGCACTTAAACAGCTGCCACTAATGGGAATTATTCATTCAAGGTGCTATTTATCCACGACACCATTCATATCATGATTATGGCTTTCATTAGTCCCAGAGCAGACCACACTTTTGTACATGGTTGTAGAGCAAACGTGTTTCAATTTTGACTACATTTGTGGTATGGATTTCTATAGCGCAGTCCATAGCCCCACAAAAGAATAAATCTTTCTAGGTATCCCAATAGAAACCGTGCATGGAGCCTATAGAAGTGATGTGAATAGAGCCTAAGAGGTAAAGAACAAAAATTGTGTAACAGAACATAAACTTTAAAATAAACATTTTGAAAAGTTTTTTCATGTTGTATCTCCAGATATAGGCAAGTTTAGCACCTGCTGCACCAAAGTCTCCCGAGCGAAACCCAGGTCTACACTTCAAATTGAAAGTTTTTTCATCCAAAAAGCAGATCCTCCCTGTGTTGCATCAGTAATGTGAGTATAGCTGGAAATACCCTGGGTGCAAATATAAGATTATTTTAAGTAATTAATGGTGCTACAAAATGAACTTGAAGCTTGTGACTGATTGTAGCGAGACAATACTGTGCATCACTAAAGTTATTAAAGGTTTAAAATTTAGGAATGTAATGAGTCCGTTTATTTTTTTTAATATATCATTCAAAAATTTAAATGGAAAAGGAACATAAATTAACATAGTAAATAAAAAAAGCTACACTTAAACTGTGTACATTTAAATATTTGTGGCTGGTAAGTGACTATATTATCATCTAGGAAAAATTGAATATGGTTTACAAAATAGCAAAATAACCCACAGTTTTAGATACAAAAAAAATAGACCAGATAAAGAGAAAGAATGAAAAGACAGAATAAGACACAAGAAAAAAAAAAAGAACAGAAGAGAAAAAAAATAGAGGGATGTGAGGGGCAAGTTCCAGAAGGGAGTTTTTGGATGGTGGCTATCATGAGGATGTGTTATTTAGGTTAAGGGTAAGTAAAGGATGTCAGGGGGCTGTATTTCTTACAGACACATTTGTGGCCCGGTGCCTAAGCTGATGGCATAGCTAGGAAAGGGCTGTCGAAAAATTTGTCCAGAGTGTTGATAGCTTGGTCAGACACCACATATCTATTATGCTTTGGTAGGGCTAGATCAGTGAACTGAATCTTTGTTCTACTTGAAAGAAAGTATAGTTATAATTATAGTAAGGATGATGGAGCTATCTAGAGGGGTGATTTCTTTGTTACTTTGTGCCTGAGGCCTCAATCTGAAGAGTCCACACTGTGCTGGTAGGTCTATTGCTTGAGAAACCAGCTCAACCCATTGATCTTTATGTATCCCAATAGGGAAGAGTCTGTGGATAAGACCACACACATCAGATCAGAAGTTTAAAATCAGTGGCAAAGGCCAATGTGCACCATGTAGATAGCATATTTCCCAAGGCTATCTCTTGAAGCAAGTCTAGGGGTAATAGAGCACAATGGGCAGTGATGAACTTCAGTTAAGATAAAAAATTGCTCCTGAATGCTGTATGTTTTGTTGTAGAGGTTTAAAAAATATTAACCAGAATTGTCCAGAATTTTCTAATACTTTGTTTTTCATTCAGGTTTTTCACAAACAGAAACATGATTATTTGTGCCACTCCTAACACACCCTGGGTAAAGAGAAAGCAAAGAGAGCTCATGTAAGAAGAAGTATACTGTAAAGTTGATCTGTCAGCTTAAAAGGGGTTTACTATCTGGTGTATCAGTTTAACATGCGAGAAATATGTTGTTATTTCATAGAGTGTTAGCAGACCTTTACCTTACTGCATTAAATCATAACTTACAATCTATATATTGTTATAGAAATAAGTTGAGATAATGAGCCAAAGGTTCAGGCTGTCAACTGACATAACTAGGCTGTCCTCCTAAGAAAGAGACAGTAGAAATTCAAGATTAGATGCTGAATTAATTTAGTGTCTTCTGTTTTATAACCTCTGACCTAACTAGTTAGTATTCTACTTGAGGGAACAAACACCCTGAAACAGCTGTCCGCAGATGAGAATTTGGTTTGGCTCTACTCCCAGTCATATTGCAGAGCGCAGTGAGTCAGAAGTGACTTAAATAATGTTACATCCAATAGGTGGTACAGATTTCAAGCTCTTTTCCCTTGAGCTGATTTGAATATGTTTAAATTTCTTTCGAGGGATCATGGCATCCAAGGATCCACTTTTGGGAGATACTTTTATGGTGCCTCTCCCTAATGAAGAACGTTACTCCCTGGAGCTTTTTCTCCCTAGAAACGGCTACCAATTATTACTTCCCAACGCTTGAACCCTTATGTAACAGAGTTCTATACTAATACTTATACTTGCTGATGATGTTGACATAGATATGCCAACTATCTTATAGATGGAGATATGATTAATGGAATGCCCTATGCCATGTGAATGAGATAGGCTTTGTCTGGCCTCTGTATCTGGTATTGCAGCTATATTGAATGACCTGCAGTACAAAATGCACAGTAATATTTGGAAGAAGATTACACTGTGTCTTGTGGTTGGCCCTAAACTAATCACCTATCTTCTCAATATATGACCATTAATATAGAAAGGTATTAGGAACATGCATAATCCATGTACAGTATTAAGAAACCCTACTACATGTCATCTACTTTTAAAAGTCTGAAAGAACTACAGTAATATATAACAATTGGTGTTACTATTGGGATAGCCAGGACTTTCTATTGTACATACAGTACATCATACTATCTAACTCTTTAGCAGTTATGAAAAAATCTAGAGGGAAAAAGAAACACATTAACTATAACAAGGACATTTTTTAATACATGACTCCAAGGGTGTTCATACCATACAGGCAGTTCATGCACTTGCCATGAGGTCCCTGGAGATAAGGGACTAGTTCCAGGTTAGTAACCGTTTCAGTGCACAGTAGGAAGCTAGATAGGAATGTGGCTTCCACAGGTGCTACAATGCTAGGAAAGAAATAACTGGAAAATGTAGTTTACTATGGGTGCACTGTCCTACATGCCATTGATTGACCCCCACATTTTTGATAGGTCACTTCGCTTGCAAAGTGCATTTTCTCCACAGTAGGCAACAAGAGCAGTTATGTTCATTTTTACACAATGTAACATCTAGATTATGTTAATGACTGAATTCAGGGCCTCATGTATGAAAACTGTCCTGGTTTAAGACTTTATTTATTGCCCATAGCAACCAATTAGAGCTCATAGCAACCAATCAGAGCCCCCCTTTCATTAGATGGAAAAACAGGGGAGCTCTAATTGGTTGCTATGGCCAATAAATAAAGTCTTAAACCAGGACAGTTTTCATACATGGCCTTCTTGGACTTTTTCATTAAGCTATATAAATATGTTACATTATAAATCAGTCTTTGTGTTGGTTCTTTATTCATCATAGTTTTCTCTTTTTATCTAAGGAAAAAGAAAGAAGAAAAGAAGAGTAAAATAAAATAGAGTACTAAAGTATAAACTGGATCCGGGATTATCAGTGGAGAACCTTATTACTTACAACATACCGCTCATACAATCTCATGTCATTTCTAGGTGTTTAAGATGTTGGTATTTTGCAGTAAGTGTTGAACATAATTAGGAGCGTTTTATTATTACAGTATTTATTTTACTATTCATGTCTTAGACAGTGTTAGTTTACCAATAATGCTGAAGTATGAACTGATTCCATAATAGGAAGGGATCTAATTTTTTTACTTTCCTTTAACTTTTTGAACTGGATAAACAAACTTGTCATGCAATTTCAGCAGACAGGAGTAAGTTGAAATGAAGTTACAATTTTAAAAGGACCCCCCTCCCCACATTAGCTCATTAAAAATTGCATTTAGGTACACAGTAGTGCCAGTTATGTTGCTTATCTGCAGCTGAACACAGGATTTCTCCCTGCTGTCTTTGGGTCATGTGACCTGCACCAAGTTGCTGAAATATACAATATGATTGTGTGATCCAGAAGAGAATGTCTCTATTCAATCCTATGGTCAATCTCATAGGAAGGCATAGAGAGACATATTTTCGGTCAGCATCAAAAGCACATTGTCTTCCGGCTAATCAGAGAGCAGGTCATGTTGCCAAACAGGGACTGTTGTATCAGCCAGAAATCCTGTATGCAGCTGCAGGTAAGCAAAATTACTGGCACTACAGTGTACCTAAATGTGATTCCTAATAAGCTAAGGGGAAAAAATACTGGCATGATCGTTTAACAATGTTTTTTGATACAGAGGTGCTCAGAGTGGTTGTCTCACAACAGACACTAATGACATGTCGCTAGGATATGTCATCATTGTCTGATAGGTATGGGTCCTACCTCTGGGACCCGCACACCTCTCTCCTAAGCGAGCTCTGAAACCTTTCTGTTTTGAATGGAGAGGTGTTGGGGACTCTCATCATTTTGTCTTAGCAGGGGAAGGGCGAGGACGTCAGCTTTGCAGACCTCCTGCTTCTGGCTGCACTGAATAAATATACAATAGAAAACATGTCAGGGAACCTACAGGAATCAAAGATAATCCACTTACTTTTATAGATGGAAATGTTCCCTTAGGTCAAAAAGCTGTGGTTGACATGACATTAATTCTCACTACTATAGCAAGTAGGTAATGTTTCTGACCTGGAGCTTCATTATTAGCTTGGGAGGTCCTAATATAAGGTTTGTAATCCATATTAATGAATTATCAGGGCACAAGTACTGTATAATTGAAGAGTTTCTTCAACATTTTTGGCCTATCTTTGTGCTCACAGTAGGACAATGGCCCTGATCAGCAGGGGTCCCAGAGTTGGACTCTTACACATTAAATATCACTGATTTATCTTAAAGATAGGCCGTTCAAGTTGAAGCCATAAGAAACTCCTTTGAACTCTGATGTACAATTCTTACTTGGACTTTTAATTTATACTGTGATACATAGTAATATAAATCTTTAAATTATTACTGAATTATTTAATAAAAGTAGAAAGAGTACTGTGATCAATAATATTACTGTGTCAGCTATTGACTATATTTATAGTACAGACTGCACAGTATATACATGTGTGTATGAGAATGGCCAAATAAAGAATTCTTCTCCCAGTAACATTATCTCTGTCTTTTTCTGGTCTGTACAACTGGTATTTAAGGGAATTCCCAGAAGTTTACAGAAAAACTCACCAGGACTTGTACAGTATCTTAGGATGTACAATAAAACTAATACTGACACATGTTCATGCAGTTATTCCCAAAGATACATGGAATATTGACTCCCATTGTATGCATAGTAGGAGGAGCAACTTCTTGCTCCCTCCCAGATGCCATCAAACCACTAGCAACAAAAGTGAGTACACACCTAAGTGAAAATGGACAAATTGTGCCCAAAGTGTCAATATTTTGTTTGGTCACCACGATTTTCACCACTGCATTAACTCTTGGATGTTCAAGACCTTGTGCTCCTCCACCTTCCATTTGAGGATGCCCCGCAGATGCTCAATAGGGTTTAGGTCTGGAGACATGTTTGGCCAGTGCAGCACCTTCACCCTCATTTTCTGTAACAAGGCAGTGGTCGTCCTGGAGGTGTGTTTGGGGTTGTTAACATGTTGGAATATAGCCCTGCAACTCAGAAGGGAGGGGATCATGCTCTGCTTCAGTATGTCACAATACATGCTGGCATTCACGTTTCCCTCAATGAACTGTAGCTCCCCACAGCCGGCAGCAGACATACAGCCCCAAAGCATGACACTCCCACCACCATGCTTGACTATAGGCAAGACACACTTGTCTTAGTACTCCTCATTTGGTTGCCATTACACATCCTTGACACCCTCTGAACCAAATAATTTTATCTTGGTCTCATCAGACACAGGTTCCAGTAATCCAAGTCCTTAGGCTGCTTGTCTTCAGCAAATTGGTTGTGGGTTTTCTTGTGCATCATTTATAGAAGAGGCTTCCTTCGGGGACAACAGCCATACAGATCAATTTGATGCAATGTGCTGCGTATGGACTGAGCACTGACATGCTGACTACACACCCATTAAACCTATGCAGCAATGCTTGCAGCATTCATACATCTATTTTGAAAAGACAATCTCTGTATATGACGCTAAGCACGTGCACTCAACTTCTTTGGTCGATCATAGCAAGGCTTGTTCTGAGTGGAACCTGTCTTGTCAAACTGCTGTATGGTCATGGTCATCATGCTGAAGCTTAGTTTCAGGGTGTTGGCAACCTTCTTATAGCCTAGGCCATCTTTATGTAGACAACAATTCTGTTTTTCAGACCCTCAGAAAGTTATTTGCCCTGAAGTGTCATGTTGAAGTTCCAGTGACCAATATAAGAGAGTGTGAGAGAGATAACACCATATTTATCACACCTGCTCCCCATTTGCACCTGAGACCTTGTATTACTAACGAGTCCCATGACACTGAAGTGAAAATAGCAATTTGTTCATTTCCACTTAAAGGGGCTTTATCATTAGATGCTTTCGTAGACTTGAGCTGATTCTATCTGTTTCAGTTTCAAATACAGGGGCGAGTCTCTCCTCTCAGTGGGCGTATCTCTCCTCCCAGGATGCAAGTCCCCCCTCACTGAAGAGTTGTGACATCATCATTCTTTGTTAGCAGGGGAAGGGAGAGGATGTCATCTTTGAAGACCTCCTGCTATGCTTCTGGCTGCAGAGTTCTCAGCTCCAGGCTGCACAAGCTCCTTGTAACCAGTACCTCTGCATTGGTGTAAGCAATTATACACACAGACTGAACTGATGAAGCAAGTGTGAGGAATGCATGCTGCTCCCCTCACTCCCCCACCCCCTCTGCTATCAGGCAGGAGAAACAGCAGACTGCATAAGTCTGTGTTATATGGGGAGAGCATAGGGTATAAGACTGTATTATATGAGAGGAGAGTGAATCTAGCACTATCACTGGAGCTGAGACAGCCTTCATTATACACACACACAGCCATGTCAGGCAGCTCGTTTCTCACAGTTCAGAGGGGAGCAACAATATCACGTGATCAGTAAGGTGAAGAGTCTGTTTGGTCAATGGAAGAGTCTCAAGAAGCACCAAAACCCAAAAATCCAAGGAGAAGGAGTTTGTTAATAAACTTGAAGATTTGTTTGATGTTGCTCATGCTGATGCCATGAAACTTATAAAACTTCAGGAAGACCATGATTTCTTGCTTGTGGAAAGAGAAAAAGGTCGTAGTGGAAGCATTAGACAGAAAGGTGGCCAAGGTCGAGGAAAGAAGATTTATGAGAAAATTACAGGCAGAGAAATGAAGAAAAAAGGAAACTGAGCTCGTTCAGCAGTCGACAGGATCTGCTGAACTTAGCAGTAGTAGTAGCAGCTGCAGCGACAACAGTGCTTCCGACAATGATAGCGTTGAAGGCGAAGGGCGTTTTAATCCCAAGAAACGTAAGTCGTTAATACCTGTCAACATTGTGTCTCCAAAAGTTAATTGCAGCTCTAGACAGAACTAATACCAGTGATAGAAAAGTGACCCACTTGCTTGCTACTGCTTCTCAGTCTCTTGGCCATAATCCAAGCAGTTTCACATTGCACAGGGAATATATCAGACAGACTTGTTGCCAGCATCGAGAGATTGCAGCAAATGCTATCAAAGCTTATTCATTAGCAGTGCTCCACTGGCTGTACACTGGGACGGGAAAGGTCTGCAACCCAGACCCGCAATGAAACTGCTGAGCGACATACAGTACCAGTGTCAGGAAGAGAAACTGAGAAGTTGTTGTTGGTCCCAGAGATACCTAACAGCATACCTTACAGATTATGGCGGGTCTAGCTTTTTTAACAGTGAGGTTCAAACCACAGAAAAGAATGAAATGATACTGGCTCTGCAGAAGGAAGGCAATGACGACTGCTCCATTGGCATGCAGCTTGCCAGAGACCTTGTGTCACACAAGAAGCTTCATCACTTTGTATCATCCAACACAAAAAAACTGTTCGTTGCACTAGAAATAAAGCAAGATTTTCTTCAACAAGATCCTTGTTTGTGCCACACCAATGCAAGTAATATCGATGCATTCCCAAAAGTCGCCAGATTGAAAATCGTGAATGATGCCGCATAGCGCTCTGTTGCACTCATGAGTACATTCAGTTCATCACTGGGCACTCAAGAAGACCAGAAACAGTTTTTTCTCCAGTGTGTGGGCAAGCATCGCCATGACTATCCTGAACCAAATAAAGCATGTTTAGAAAAAAAAGTGAAACCGTGACACAGATTTAAAATTGTTCATTTCCTTTGCTGCAAGACATTCATTACACATAATTTTTAGTTATGTGATGATTGAGCCATCAGTAAATAATGTTGCAATGCTATGAAATTTTGTGTATGTTACAATCACACCAAAGGAAACAATTCCCAGGGGTGAGACTTAAAAATTTGCACAAAAATGTTTTAACTGTCACTTTATTATATATATTATATATATTTTAGAGTGACATATATATGAATCGTGGAAGAGCTCAGGTAGTATGTTTCTGCCACTAGGTAGAGTACAGCAGGAGACCTGCAAGCCATATGTCACCAAGGTTACCTGGCCCTGGCCTTGGTGGGGTAGGAGTCGTTCATGTATGGCCTTGATAAAGCGTAAGCAGATGCGAAACGGCCATAGGCCTTTTCCTTACTGATTCTACTGCCGCTACCGATGTATGTGCATTTTCTTAATAAAGTCATAGGAAGCAAGTGGTGAGTGCCGTGGATTTATTCTCTACATCGTTGGATATTCTTGGACTTGTACTTTCTGCTGAGCACCGTTGTGAGGCTGTTGGTTTCACTGGGTATATGCCGTATTCCTGAAGTTGACGCTACCGGAGTGGTGCCGATTGCACTTTCTCTTCCAATGTTGAAATTGCCGTTCATGTTATCAGCCACAGCGGTTCTATGTATAGTTAGTATGGCTGGTTCCATCAATCCGGGACGGCTTTTAGAGTGGCTGGAGAAGAGACATGCTTTAAAAAGCTAAATAATTCTTTAAAAATCATACAATGGGATTTTCTGGATTTATTTTTTAGATTCTGTCTCTCACAGTTGAAGTGCACCAACAGTAAAAAGTTACCTCTCCATTCGTAGCTGGAAAAACTTGCAAAATTGCCAGTGTATCAAATACTGATTTTCCCCACTGTACATGGCTCACATGAAAAGTATTTAAACAGTCACTGTCACCGATAATCAGAGACTCTTACAACAAGCTATATTACACCAATCTTTCTATGCTGAAACATTTGACATAACACATATATAATGTTACTTTTCATTCATGGCGACCTGCTTTTGAAACAAATATGACCTGTGGTTGTAGTCTTTAGCAAGTCCTTCATTCACACTGGTGCTTTCATTGTGCTTATGCAGAGACCATTGTACCGGTTAATATTTTGATAAAGTTCCACATCAGTAAGGCCACTAAAATGGCTGAAACTATTGTATGGACAATGAACCGTTACTGGCACAATTATATGAGCACTTGTTTGGTTCTTGCATTTGGTTAGCACCATTACATACTTAGGGTGCTTTCACACAGCGCAGTTTTGGTGCAGTTTTGACTGCACTCCAATTAAACTGTCTTTATTACCAGCAATCTTCTTTCAGTTGTCTAAATTGTTCAGAAATTTGTTTCAAGTAAGTAAAAAATTACTGTGTGTGAATCGGGTGGATTCAACAATTGTTTTACTCATTTTCCAAACATTTTTAGATAAGGAAATAAATTTCCCTGCTAAAAAAAGGGCAGTTTTTTGGGAAAGCGCTTTTAAAAAAACTGCAAAAAAAACTGTGCTGTGTGAAATCACCCTTACTGCATGAAAAACTGTGGTCTTTTCCTATTTTACAAGATCTTTTGTATCGAAAAGCACCCTTTTTTCTTAAGGGTCCCGATTCCCTTCAGTTTTTTTTTAAAGAATTTCCCTTTTGAAATAAAGGGAAAAGGGGGGGGGGGGGGGGGGCCCTTCCTTCATCATTTCCCTCAATTCAGAACAGGACTTTCTGTGGCCTATTTTGGAGATAGGTGTGGACCCATAGATGTTACCCACACTTATCTGACATTGATAGCAAATCCTTTTAAATTCTGCCATAAATTTTCTGTAAAGAAAAAACCCCCCCTTAGGGGGGCAAAATATAAAAAATACATATTTACAAGAAATTTCGCCTTTTAAAATATGGATTTTTTTTATTTCCCAGTGGTTGTTTTTTTAAATTTTAAAATTTTTTTTTAAGTTCCCCTTTTTACTTTTTTTCTCTCTTATTTTCCCTCTGTGAGTTTGATAGACAGACGGCGAGGGGGATTGTTGACTGTCCATTTTTCCGGTCCTAGGGCCCTTGGGAAAAGGGGTAAGTATTATCAGCATCACCTGATAAGTGTGAGGAAACCCCCTTCGCAGTGCAGAAAAAGATTACCCTATTTTCCTTTCATGAAATTGCGGGCCATTGCCAAAGCCCTAGGGGTCAGTCTAATCTGATCTACCCTGTCAATAGAACAATAGAGCAATCATTATGTCATTACCTATTATTTGTTATGAGACTACAAGTTATAAGCAGCAGCTGAAGTAAAGTGAGATCAGTCTGTCCTGCCATTCAGAACTTAGTTGTATCTCACAACTAGAGAAGGACAATATTTTATATATAATTTTTAATTACATAGGACTGCCGAAATAAAGAATCTTGCCAAAAATCCTATTAAAAATAGCTTATCAGGAATTTTGGTTTCAGCCCCTATTCTCCCTGTTGTGTGTACCCTGCACAAAAGATAAGTGATAATAACTATAGACTATCATGTTTCTGGTTTCTATCTATGTTTCTATCTGGACTACTGTGTTTCTTGTTTCTTTATCAGCAACTTGATATTATTATTTTGATTAGTGCCTATTTTATCAAATACATAATGATAAGGAATTAAAGCCATATACTTAACAATACAATATTCTGTATGTTAAGGGTTGAATATCTGTCATAACTTATCGATTCATCTACTATAGTGGGACTTTGATTATTTTTTTATTTGGTTTTGAGTCATTTAATTAGGTAAACTATATTCATATGAATGGAGCTGTGTGTTGCTGATCTGTGCATAACTGGTACCCAGGTTGCATCATTCTGCAAGAATTTTTTTTTAATCGGGATTGTTTCCTGTGAACCTTGAGGAAAGAAAACTGAATTTATTGAGGGATATTAAGGGAGCTTATTCAGTTTTGAATTAATAAGGTGTATTTTCTAGTTGGAAGCATGGACTGTCATTCCTACTCCATAAATATTGGACATGATGTAGGTGAATTCCTCTTTAACCTGGAAGGGTCACTCCTCATACAATACGCAAGCAAGTATCATGAAGTAGTAGATCACATTGGTATCATGAAGTTTGAATATGGTTATTTAATTATTTAGAACACATTAAAGGAGAAATTGCCATGACAAGGGAGGAACAATTCAAATTTATTAGACTTAGGTCTTTCAGTCCTGTGTTGTACCTTAAAAATGGTGTAAAGGAAAGCAGGAGTGGAGGTCCACACACACTGGATACGCTTTGTTGATTTGTTATTATATATTTTTTTTTAAACATAAAATTTATGTTCCAGGAGAAATATACCTAATCTATATCTTTTCTGCCTTTGTAGGGGGAAATTATATTTCAAATACTCTTCAAATATAGTCTATAACAAATTGGTTTGTAAATTGTACCTGATGCATTCAATAAAACACTACAGAATAAAATCCCACATGAGCTTTTGTCCCTTTATTTAGGTGAATAGGAGAGGTCCAAGAGGTCAGATACCCACTGATTATGAAGCAATGGCATAAGCCATCACTTTTTTGATGAGGGTACCTCTTCAAAAAGCTCATAAAATGTGCTTTTTAATTATCTGACTAGTATAATAGGAACTGAATGATCTAAATGTTTTCGAAAGACAATGTCACACCTAAAACCATAAGAACATTATATGTTTGGAAATAGCATCTTTAACCACAAAGATTGTTCACGTCCATCTTGGGTGTGAAAAGCTCAGCAGGATATCCTGCCCTGCGGGCACTTATTATTACAGCCTCAGTGCTGGTCAGTCACAGTGAGGTGATGGAAATAAGTGTTCACTAAAGTTCTCCATTACTGTAAGACATGAGGTGCGTGGAGGTGTCATATCTGCCACATAATGTGATTATTTTCCTATAACATAATAAGAGTGAAGATATATAGAGTTTTAGCTATTGAAGGGGCCTATAATCATACTCCATGACTACTTTGAGATCAAATATAACTTTTGGAAATTGTATTATACATTTATTCCTGTAATATTAATACTTCCTGTACTAATTGTAATTGTTATTACGTGTATACTGTACAAAAGGTAGAGCATCAGAAACGTGTCAGAAACTTTAAATGAAATACCAAGAAACCCGCACTTCAGCGTTGGTTACACTGCATTCTTCATTCAAAAAAGTGACAAGCTGGAGGTATTTCCAAGGAGATCAAAATGTTCCTGCACCAGGCCCAAGACAGGATGCTGGAGCGTAGGTTTTAGAGACGGGACATGGGAAGTATGATAAAGATAATGATACTGGCAAAATGGCTGACTGCTCTAATGAGTATAAGTGGGGCTGGAGTAAAATATAGGACGATACGGAAACTGAGTACTATAGAAGATTATTACGGGGTCAAGGTCAGGTGGGCTGATCAGGTTAAGAATGGGGTTTTAGAGCAAGAAACAGCACAGCGAAGAATAGTCTTATCTAAGAAGATGAGTTTCCTACCTTCGTATTTCTTTGAATTCAGTTTTGATCTTCGATTTTTGGTGTTTAAGATGGTAGCAAGACACTTTACCTGTTCAGTGACAGTGGTTTACGGGCCAGAGTGAGCATACCATCAGCTTAAGGGTGGGATGGCTCATCAACAGTGGGACAGGAGCTGAAAAACAGGGTATCATTGGGATCAGATGAAACGAAAAACGATCCAGCAATTCCAATATATAGCAGGTAACGCACAAAAATTTATTTAAATCTTCATAAAAAATATATGCATGGTGCATAGGCACATATAGTAGACAAGCAGCCCATGTAGATGACCTACACATTCTTTTTTCTCTTATATCATTGGGATCAGCCCTGGCACCCAAAAAGATTGGTTATGGTGATCAACCCTACCTGATTTGGCCAACTTAGGACCGATGGCTCTAAAATTGTAATACAAGGCAGCCAGGCTCAGCTGCAGAACAGCAATAGTAGAAGGAGCAGGAAGTTTGTCAGGGAGGGCTCCCCAAGTTTATAATGTTATTACTAAATTAAGAGTGTCTGACACCTCTAATTTGTCATATTGGAATGTTTTGGTCTTTGTGGCGGTTGATGTCTTTTGGAGTTTAATATGTACCCACTTTAGTGGTGCGAACATTTATAAATGCAGGGTCCTTGAATTCTGCTTATGCCACAAGGATTGAATTGGCCACCCATGGTATAAGAGGATTCTCTAGTGGAACCGGACATCAACATAATAGTGGGCCCTAAAGATCTCAAAGAAAACAGCACCATTCGGATCCAATCGCCTTTTACTAGGGTCTTTTTCTTGATTGTTTAAGCATAACCTTTTTTAACCTTATTAAGAGAGGGGCGAATGATTCAACGAAGGGGAATTCTTTAGAATTTCGGGAAAACTTCGGTTCTGAACAAAATCAACTTTGGGGTCTTTGCAGAACGAAGTGTGCTTTTATTGATAAAAGGGCTGCGAGCACAGGGTTTTACATGGGGAAAAAGAACCGGGGAGGAAGAAGGGTGTACATGACATGTGCCAGATGAACCAATCAGAGCCCGGGGGGATTCTTGATTCCCCCCGCCATATAAGTCCGGCCGGACGCTCGGGCTCACACTCCCTCACTGTACGATAGGGAAGTCTGCCACGGCTGCTTAATACTGAACTAAAGAACAAATTTTTTACAGTGATTTTGGGGGGTCCCCAGCCCTTTTCTCAGAACTGCTTTTCTAAAATTCATTTCTGATTTTGTGGGGGATTTTGGGTCTGAAGTCCAGGTGCGTCCAGGCAGCTGCATAAATTGTAATGCTATCGCCACAGACATTGAATACCAAGGGTGATCAAGCCTGTTCCTGTTTTTTCATTTAAAGAAACAGGTTTTTACAAACAAATCCACTTCATTTTTGGTTGCTCAATTCTTTGGGGCAATTTACATCCAGGGGGAATTAAGCTGTTTTGCTTTTGGTGACTGAAATAAACCTCTTTTTTCACCGCCAAAAAGACATTTGCCTGTAGCAATTCCAACCCCAAGGTTAAATTTCAATTTTTTTCTCTTGTTTGTGTAGCTAAAAAAACCCCCATTGAAAAAAAGCACAAAGCTGGTATTTTTGGTTGCCTTTAATTCTTTTGCCAATTTCATCTAGGGTTAATTAAGCTTTTTCTGCGTGTGGGACTAAAATAAACCCTCTTTTTCACCCAAAAAAACATTTTTTCCTGTAGCATAATTCACAACCGAAGGTTTAAATTTCAAGTTTTTTCCTTACTGTGTACGTAAAATACACGCCATTGTAACACGCACAAACGGGAGTTTTTTTTCTGCTCAAATTCTTTTGCGCAATTTTTCATCCCCGGGTAAATAAATATTTTTTTGCAGTTTACTTAGTAAAAGAAACGTTTTTTTTTTCAAAAGCCAAAGAAGCAATTTTTGAGATAATTCATATCCAAAGGTTAATTAAGCCCGTTTGTGCTTTTTTAAATTTATAAAAAAACACAGGTTTTTTAAACGGCACATAAAGTAAAATTTTTTTCCCGGGAAATTTATGGATGAAATTTTAATCCAAGGGTTCCCAAGCTGTTACTGGGTTCATTTGGATCAAAAACAGGGGTGTATTTACATATACGATACTTCTCAAATATGTCTGTACATTTTTTAGAACAAACAAAATCAACAGAGAGGGGGCAGGCTCTTCACCTGCGAGTGGCAAGGCACAAACATTCCGGGAGCAGCCCAGGTCGCACACAGAAAGGGGGACGTCGCAGCGGGGGTCACCGTGAAGCCAAACGCCGCTGTCATCTACGGCCTTTGTGTTTTTCAAAACCCAAGGGTTTCTTAAATTGGTTACTAGGTCACCACTTTCCTTCCGAGACACTGACAACCCCAGCCAAAGGGGTCGGTGGGAAATCGACACAACCCTTATTGGCATGCCGGGGGAGCGGGTCAGGGGCCCCTCACCGCCTCAAACCCGCCTCTGTCCCATCCGGTTCCCCAGCCAAAATTTACTATGTTTTTTGGGCCCCGCGCCACATATACGGGATAAACAATTTGAGGAGGGCAGTCAGCAGCTATTTGGCAGCGAAAAAGGGGGGCCAAAAATTCCCCGCTTCTTGCAGTAGGGGGCAAAGTATAATTTGAGAGGGGCATGGGGGGCAGTTTGTGGGGGGCAGCCTCCGAATACCAAGACCGTGATGAGGACACAGTAAAGATAAAACCCAAAAATAGATAAAATTTAACCGACCGCACTTGGGGACCCGGGGTGAAAAGTGCTTCATCACGTCAGAGAAAGGACGTCAGCTTGCGCGTCAGCAGGGGCGCACCCACAAGTGGTTGTGTGGCCTGAGTCAGCAGAACAGCATGTGGGGTCGGGAGCCAACGCCAGGGGGTAAAAAACCCCTTCGCAGGTCCAAAAAGTACGGCACGGGGGCTCAGCGAGGCAGGGGGCGGCAGAACACCATGGGGACGTTGGGGGTAAAATAAAACCCTCCCCGGTTTCGGGGTGGATTTTCTTTGCAAACCCCGGGAGGAGCCAAATATGGGTAAACTAAAATCGTAAACAGAAATGAAACGTCCAGGAGCTAATTTTGGCATCACCCCACTCAACACAGCAGCATCACCCATTGGTGCCGGGGAAAACGTGGCCGAAGGGTGGTCCATCCTGCCACCGCACAACAGCACAGCCGCCCAGGGGGCCCCCCAAGGCCTTTGCAACAATAAAAGCTCCACCACCTCGCAGAAGGAGCTGTTCCTTTCCCACACTCCCGACCCAGTGCTCCTGCCCCTCGCACTCATGGCCCAGCTCGTTCAGGGGGGATTGCAAAAAACAAACAGTATGCGTCCAACCCATCCTAAGGCAGAAGCTGACCTGGCCCTTCCAATTTTGGTCCCGCAGTCCCCCCTTTCCAAATGGGGACTCTGCACCGGTTTGGAAACAATGGCTTGTGCCGAGCCGAGAGGACGTTTCCCAAACCGTATTTATTTTCCAAAAAAAGGGAGTACCACACTTCATAAATATGTGAACAGAAGGGGGGCCAGTCCTTTAGCTTATCGGTTTTTCCAAGGTCACGCAGCCGGAAAGTCTGGGCTGAACTACGGCAGGGGCCATTTCTGTCCTTTAAAGGCCCCCTTGGGGGAATGTCTTCCCGCCCAGGCACACCAACAACTTGACGGAGACGCCGCTTTTTCCCCCCCCCCCCTTGTCAAACGCGGCCCCTGCGCCAATGCCCCCCCTCCCCTCCACCACCACCACCATCTCAGCCTCCACAAGTACTGCCCATATAAACCCATTTTAGGCCAGCGGTGTCACGCAGTTCTACACCTGGCTTGCCTCGGCGAACGAAGCACACAGGGGGGGAACCCCGCGTCATGCAGCAAGAAAACGAATGTTGGGGTTTCTCCACGCCCAAATTCAAAAGGAACCGGGGACGGACAATGGGAGGAACATGTGTCCCCCGCGCACAAGGAGGGATGGTCCAGCCCCTGCATGGGGCAGTGTTCAATCTGGGTTGTGAAAAGGTTCCTGAAGTCTTCCCCCATCTTTAGAAATTCTGAAAAAGGCCAGGGAAACTGTGCTGCACTTTACCTTCCACAAGCCAGGTACAACCCCCCTCAATTCAGCGGGAGAACGCCTCCCCCAACACACTCTGATATCATGTTTCCACCCGTTGGAAACCACCGCACTGTTGGCCGATGTATGAAAAGAGAAAGGCCCTTAACGATTTTTTTATGATCCAGGGGGACAGGAACTCCCCGTGTAATTTGATGTCAGCCAATGGCACCATGCGTGACACCTGCCGTTTGTTAGACCATTCGAGGGGGCGACGTTATTTGTCTCGCCCGGACTACGGGGGTAAAAACCATTCCACTCTTCATGTCCTGGAACAGATGCTGAAACTTCCCGCTGGGGAGGGACTGGAGACTGGGAATACACTCGCGCCACATGAGTCCGGTGGGGACTGAAATGGAGGGGGGAAAGGGGGAATAGGACAAAGCATTGTCTGGGGAAATGATGGATTTTCTACCCAGGACAAGAGAGAGGACAGGACACGGAGGGTAAAGGGGTGAGGGAAAACAGGCAGATGACCCCAAGCACCGTGGCAGTATACAGTTTAGATGGAGGCAGGACCCCTCGGATCCCCTTTTTGCAGATGGGCCCGCAGCATGCTGATTTGCTGGTAGTGACACCAAAAACACCATCCAGCAGGGGATGACTTCTGGCTCTCCACCCTATTTAAAAACCCGCTACCGGTCCAAAATGGGGGCCTTTTCCCACTTTTTGAGAGGGGGGACAAACTCAAATACTATAGGGGAAAACCCCGTAGTCAGTTGGGGCCCCTGCCTATGGGGCATCGTCCCTCCCTGACAGTCTGACGGGGGGTTCCCACGCTCCCTACTAAGCCGCGGCTGCTGGGGGGGGTGGGGGTAGGGGCATACCAGCCCATCAGCACAACCAATCTGGGGCATTGATGACACTTTTCCCTTTACCCCCTAGTGAGGGGGCATCGCCAGCAGCACAGCAGCAGAAAACCCGGAACAGACCCCGAACCAACAGGTGGGGCCACAACTTTCTGATTTGCAGTGGGGAAACTGTCCTGCCCGCCAGTAGTGTGACACAGAGCGGTGTTCAGTGCGGCGGGGGCCATCCTTACCACAAGGAACCCGCGCCCCCGGGGAAAAGTGGAACGCGACCTTTATCAAAAATAAAACAGCGTGGACGGCCAGGATTTTCCCCACACCAATGCCTTACGTCGCACATCAGCCATGACGCCTCACCCAAACTTGAGAATGATCCTGGGTTCAAAAACCTGCTTTTTGCCACCTCCAGAAAGCATTGTGCCCTGCTAAACCCTCAGGGCTGCTGCCACCTCACACCCCACTCTCTGCTTTGTCCCACTCTGTGGCCTACTCCTTTTTTTTGGCCACCCCAAATTTGCAAAACCTCCCAAGTTCCCGTTTTTGGGGGGGAAATTTGGGCATGAATCAGGGGGGGTGGCCCACGCCCCCAGACAAGGGCTTAATGCCCCAAACTCATAAAACACCCTTTCGGGGCCGTTTAGTCACGCCCCCTCCCCTCCGAACTGCCCACAACCATACTTCACCATCCTCCTGCTCACAAGCATAGTGGGTTGAGCAGGAGAGGTATCTCATTGTGCACAGCTCCCATTGTGTACTGGCTCAAAGTAAGTGAATTGTTCTGCTCAACAGTAAGTGCTCAAAGCTTCTTGCCCTGGCCCAGTCCTATGCCCCCCGTCCCCCAAAACAAGCCCGCCCTCTCTCCCTGCAACCCTAACCTATGCCCCCTGTCCACAAAAAACGCGCCCCCCCCTCCATCCCGTGTGCCCCCAAACCTACCCTCTCCTGTCCCCCCAAAACGGCCCCACCTCCCTCTCTGTCCCCTACCCTCGCCCCCGTCCCCCCCCACACGGCCCCCTCCCTCCCTAACCTCCCCCCCCCTGTCCCCCAAAACGCCCCCCCCCCCTCCATCCCTGCCCCCCTAACCTAGCCCCCCCTGTACCCCAAAACTCCCCCTCAATCCTGCCCCCTAACCTAGAGCCCTCCCTGTCCCCCAAAACAACGAGGCCCCACCAACCCTCTCTGTCCCCTAAACCTATCCCCCCCTCGTCCCCCAAAACAGCTGCCCCCTCCCCCCTCAACCTAGCCCCCCCCTGTCCCCTAAAACGGCCCCCCCTCTCTCCCTGCACCCTAACCTAGCCCCCCTGTACACAAAAACGGCCCCCCCTCCATCCCTGCCCCCTAACCTAGCCCTCCCTGTCCCCCAAAACGGCCCCACCTCCCTCTCTGTCCCCGAACATAGCCCCCGTCCCCCAACACGGCCCCCTCCCTCCCTAACCCTAGCGCGCTAGCCCCCCTGACCTCAAAACGGACCCCCCCTAGGAACCATCCCTGCCCCCTAACCTAGCCCCCCTGTACCCCAAAAGAGCCCCCCTCAATCCCTGCCCCCTAACCTAGCCCCCCTGTCCCCCAAAACGGCCCCATCTCCATCTCTGTCCCCTAACCTAGCCCCCCCCGTCCCCCAAACCGGCCCCCTCCTCCCCTAACCTAGCCCCCCCCCGGTCCCACAAAACGGCCCCCCTCTCTCCCTGCCCCCTAACCTAGCCCCCCCTGTACCCCAACATGGCCCCATCTCCCTCTCTGTCCACTAACCTAGCCCCTCCTGTCCCCCAAAATGTCCCCCCTCCCTCCCTGCCCCCTAAACTAGCCCCCCCTGCCCTCCAAAATGGCCCCCCCTCCCTCCCTGTCCCCTAACTCAGCCCCTCCCTGTCCCCCAAAATGGCCCCCTCCCTCTTTGTCCCCTCACTCAGCTGCCCCTGTACCCTAAAATGGCTCCCCTCCCTCCCTATCCAACAACTCGGCCTCCCCTCCCTGAATCTCCATTCCCTAACCTGACCCCCCCCGCAACTTCCCCACTTACTCTTTTCCAGACCCCTTTCCACACACAACACCAACCCCTCGCTTCTCTGCCCCCCCCCACCCACACTGTTTCCCTCCCTTTACCGTGGCCTACCCAGCTTTCCCACATCCAGGAAATCTGAGGGGCACCCATCCCCCACAACAGGCACCCATCTTTTTAGGATGCCCTGCGTGTGAACCATGTCCACCACATCATTCCCAGCTGCTGAATAACTATCCAATATATGGGAAAGCTGGTGACATCCCTCCACAGCATGCATCCAGAAAGCTAAGTGCCTGCTGTGGGGGTAGGTGCCACACAGCTTTTCCTGACGCTGCAAACACCTGCGTTAGGTATGTCACCCAGCTTTCCATATACTGGGATAGATTATTCAGCACTGGGAAAGCTGGGTGACACTCATCCCTCCAAAGCCGGGCACCCACTTCCTGGGCCTGCTTGTTTGGATGTCACCCAGCTTTCCCATATTCTGGATAGATTACTTCAGCAGCTAGGGAAAGCAGGTTGACACCATCCTCCACAGCGGGCACCCAGCTTTCCTCTTAGCGCTCTGCTGATTTGGATTTCACCCAGCTTTCACGTGCAACTGAATATAGGCAATTCTTCATCCCAGAAAGCTGGGTAATATCCCTTCACATCCGCAGGCATCCAGAAAGCTAAGTGGCCTGCTGTGGGGGATGGGTGCCACTGAGCTTCCTGGACGCTGTACACCCTGCTGTTTGGATGTCACCCAGCATTCCCACACTATGCTGGAATAGATTAATTCAGCAGCTGGGAAGCTGGTGACACTCATCCTCCTAAGCTATCCTTAGTCGCCTGCTGTTTGGATGGTCACTACAGCTTTCTCCGTGCACTGAATAGGTTATTCTTCATCCCGGAAAGCTGCGGTGACATGGTTCACAAGCAGGCGTCCAGGAAGGGGCTGGATGAAGTCCCATTTGTAGGGTGGTTTTTTTTACAGGATCACATTTGGACTACGTCGGATCGTGGACTACGTCGAGGACAGCGTTACATCTATTTCCTGTAATCAAATGGTTAACGAGGTGGCTGTTGGTCGGGATTGTTTATTTAAATAAAGTGTTTTTTCTTGTTTCTGTGAGTTTTTTTTCATTTATTCCATATGATATAAGTGGCCGGTAATCTGATGACGCCTCTTATTATTTTACAATCACATTCGGCTTGGTGTCAGCAAAGCTTGGTTTTTGTAGCCCAAGGCTGACACTAACCCCTGTCACTAATACCCCCATTACCCAACGCACTCCAGGGGTACCAGGGAAAGCAGGTAATCGTCAGAGGTGACCCTCTAATTGATGGTCCGGCTGGTAATTTATAGAAAGGGGAAAGATTACCAGTATCCAATGTGTTCTTCCCAAACTGATAGTATTAGGCTGCAGCTGTCGGTTTTCCTTGGCTGGTTTATTAAATTCGGGGGACCCTCAGTCATTATTTTTCTGAAAATGTAATTAATTAGTGAGAATTCTGCAACCTGGGCATCCACTGTAATGATTACAGAGTTGCCCACTTGTAGGTTTCTTCAAAAAATAAATGTTTTATTGATAAAAATAAACAAATGTGGATTTCCCCTCATTTCCCAATTACCAGCCAGGGTAAAACCAACAGCTTGCAGCCTAATACTACCAGAATGGGAATGTTCCAACAATACTGGTCCCTTCCCCCATTCTAAGAAAAAACCAGTCTGCAGCTGCTCCAGAAGCGGGAACCCTCACATTAGAGGGTCTGTTACCCTGCTACTCTTGGTTATTGGCTCTTCCTGGTTCCCTTGTGTGTTGGGTATTGAGGTAATATATGACACGGGGTTAGTGTCGTCTTTGGGTGACAAAAAACTGCCGCGTGTGACAAAAACCTGCCGACTGGCTGACACCAAAGCCCAATCGATGGAAGAAGAGCCTCTGAAAGACACCTCCATTACTATCACTGGAAAAAATGGAAAAAAATAACAGAAACAAAATAAAAAAAACACTTTATTTAAATAAACTCCCTGACGCCGTCTCTCGGGACCATGTTAGTTTAGAAATAGATGCTACGCTGGTCCGACGTAATCTAACAAATCCAATAGTATTATACTCCATCCCCTGCACCCCTGAAGGTCATGGCTGTGGCTGATCATCTGGGGCTGCTGGGAATGGAGAACAGGCCAGAGCCGCACCACAGTCTCCGCGGGGTTGGTCTTCTGTCTCTCCCAGGAGATTGTGTTGTAAGTTGTGGCCTTTACCTCCTTTTTCACCCCTGCGGCCTAGTGTCAACACAAAATACAACCCTCACCTGACACTCTATAACCCCCTGACCACTGCCTGTTGCCCCATACCCTCCTTACTACACCTATCACCCCATGTGGAGTTTGTACAGAGGTGGGATTTGGTAGGGAGGTTATGGAAAAGTGCAAAGTCTAAAATGTTTGTGTGGTTAATTCTGCAGGGACGAGGCCGGGAGAAGTGGTCATGGTGGTCTGGAAGGAATGGAGAATGGGAACGACTCCCAACAGAGAAGACGTCACCTGTGAGTCACTAAATTGTATTGTACTGTCATCACTTATATGTCTGCAGAGCCTGTGTACAACTGGTACTACCCCCATATGGACACTGTATGGTGGTATATACAGTCTGCGGAGCCTGTGTACAACTGCTATCTACCCCCATACGGTCACTGTCTGGCAGGAATGTTGTTAGGAGTGTAATGGTTTATTTTCCGGATCAGTATGGCTGTATTATTCAGTCACTATGTGGTGGTGTTATGTGGTCATGATCTTGTGGTATTATTCAGTCATTATATGGTGGTGATATGTGGTCATGGTTTTGTGGTCTTATTCAGTTACTATCTGGTGTTGTTATGTGGTCATGGTCTTGTGGTATTATTCAGTCAGTATGTGGTGGTGATGGTGTCATAGTGTGGCAGAATTATTTGATCTCTGTAATGCAGTATCATTGATAATATTAGTCGTGGTGTGGTAAGTACCAGTACGGGGATATTAGCTCCTTGTATATTGGTATTATGTGGTCACTGTATGACAATTATATAGCGGTAGTATCCATAGAACATTGTCTTACAGCTATTTGTATGGATCTCTGTATATACAATATATTACTTTATATAATTACATATTTACAGACCCTAGTGGTGCCGCTTTTGTGTTGGCGCCGAACTTGTGGAGGGGCGGGGCACGATTTAGTTTGGTGGGGCGTGGTTAGAGGCGTTTCATAGTATGATGTCATTTGTTTGGGCGTGGTCAAAGGTGTGGCCTGATGTGATGTCATTTGTTTGGGTGGGGCCAGAGGCTTGGCTAATGTGTCCCTATTTGCAATCTCTAAATGTTGGGAGGTATGAGAATGTCATTGTGCCACTCTCTAACCTCATGCTGCTGCTGCCGTGCCCTCCACACTGTGTCATTGTGCCATTGCCTGACCTCATGCTGCTGTTGCTGTGACCTCCATACTGTGTCATTGTGCCACTCTGTGGCCTACTACTGTTTTGCCACCTCCAGAATGTCACTGTGCCACTGTCTGACCTCATGCTGCTGCTGGGGCTGCTGCCGTTACCTCCACACTGTGTCATTGTGCCACTCTGTGGCCTACTTCAGTTTTTGCCACCTCCAGAATGTCATTGTACCACTCTCTGACCTCATGCTGCTGCCACCGTTACCTCCACTCTCTGTCATTGTGCCACTCGGTGGCTAACCTCCGTTTTTGCCACCTCCAGACGGTCATTGTGCCACTGTCTGACCTCATGCTGCTGCTGTGGCTGCTGCCGTGCCCTCCACACTGTGTCATTGTGCCACTCTGTGGCCTACTACTGTTTTTGCCACCTCCAGAATGTCATTGTGCCACTCTCTGACCTCATGCTGCTGTGGCTGCTGCCGTCACCTCCACACTCTGTCACTGATGTTGCCACCTGAGCTCTCAGCTTGTTTTTTTCCAGCTTTCGCTGGCATGACTTTATCAGGCAACATTCCCGCTTCAGTTTTTTGGTCAGTTTTGCCCTCTTAAGTGTCCAGGGAATTTTATAGTGAAGCGATTCTAAGAGCGGCGGCAGTCATGTGCGTGTCATACTAAAACACAACATTGTATGAAGACCAAACCGAGCTTCCTCTGCATATTTAAGCATGGCACAACGTTCTACAGCACCCTGCAGGCTCTGTGCAGCCTGGAAATAGCTGTTTTTTTAACGCAATTCGTCCCGAAGTAATTCGGACCGAATTTATTTTTGTCGGGAAATTCGGCAAAGTGACCGAACTGAATTTTTGAGAAATTCGCCCATCTCTACTTATTATTCCTGCCCTTCAGGAGGCCCTTGGGGCTGTGCAGACTTAGTGACTGTTAGGTAGGGCATACCTAAAACAAGTGCATCTCAATCAACAAATATTTGCACATTTCCATTGTTTTATTTTTATTTTAAATGTATTAAAATGAAAAAGAACAATACAGAATTTTATGTTTAATTGTTTTATGTAATAGACAATAAAAAGTATAAGTATCTGTATTCATAACGACTTGTTCAATTAAGTTATAACATTTTTATTTTTTTCTTCATATCACAAATTAATTAAATTAATATAAAATAGTGCTACCATATTTGTAACCAAACTTATGTCTTACATGTGTACACATAAAACAAGGTCTCAGATAACTGTAGCTTTTAAAAAATGTAATTACTGATGGAAGGCAAAAATGACAAAATTCTAACATGGTGACCACTGTTGGGTAACTGCAGAAACTGCTGGGTCTTAACAGACCTAGATCAGTCCTACAGTCAGTCATTTCTCCTGTAACTGGAGCTCCAACAATAAAGATCTCACCACAGACATTCATAGCATATACATAACATATGTACTTAGGGCCACATGTATGAAAACTGTCTAGGTCTAAAACTCACCTTGTTGCCCATAGCAACCCCACATGGCACCCCGCGCAGGTATTATAGTGCTCTGGGAAAATTAGGAGGGCGCTCTGATTGGTGGCGATGGGCAACAAAGTGAGTTTTAGACGGAGACAGTTTTCATACATGTGGCCTTTAGTGTCTAATTGTTATGGATGGCCGGAATTTTGCTGCCATTTCTTCATATTAGATCTCATGTGAGGAGGTTTCTATGACACCACCTCAAATAACTTTCAGGATAGATCAGCTGACCAGGATGTGCACCAGGAGCTTGTGGAGTAATAAAGTTCCTTCAGGTTGGCAGACAAAGCACAGAGTATATTGCATGTCCTGAGAGATTGTGGCTAGAAATTTGCTACTGTTCTGTTCTAGTGACCTATTATCGTCTGTGTATCCATTTGTTCCATTTTTACTGATTGTATCTAGTAATTTGTTTAGTTTGCATACCCAGTTATTTGGAGGCCATGGATTCCCTTGTATGTCTGTTTCTGCTTAAATTATTCTGCATGAGTACCAGGGCTGTTTTTTCCCTGGTACTGTTTGGTAACAGCTTGTTCCTATTAGGGTCAGTTGTAGCTTAAGGACATTTAATAGGGATATCTAAGGGATAGAAGAGAGTCAGAGGGTTCCCTTTCAGGTACAGCCATAAGGCTAGGTTTAGGGAAAGATAGCCTTGCTTGCAGATCAAAGCCTTTATAGTGTCACCCTCACCTGTGTCCCCGCCATCATCTGCCAAGTATCCTGTAATTCCACCATCTAATGGGAAGTCCTACTGTTTTTTTTATTTAGTACATATAATTTTTGCATGTGACTGCTAAATTGGCTATCACTTTTTACAAAGTTAAGTCTATTATAATGTGCCAATTAGCATTGTTACACTGATAGATACGGGTTTAACCTCTTAACCTTTTAAAAACCTCACTACCGCCTTCCATTGTGCTAACATAGAAAATTAACACATATTTACCTCTCTCATCATCACCATTTTTGCAGCATTGCTAGAGCTCTATATCTCCTCCTCCCTCCGGTCCCTCATTGATGACATTACGTTCATTGTTTTCATGATGCTGCAGGCAATCACTAGCCTCTATACATGGAGACTGTGACTGATGAGGCCAGAGATTAGTTGCAACATCATGTGATCCATGAACATAACGTCATCAGTGAGGGACCAGAGGGGTGGGACTGGAGACCAGAGCTCTTACAGTGCTGGAACGGTGGTGATGGGAGCGGTAAGTATGGGTTAATTTTGTATTTTAGCACAGGTGGAGGTGGTAAGCAGGTTTTTAAAAGTCTTGAAAAACTCCTTTAAGATAGCTAAATGCAATGGATAGAACATCATGTGATCAGTTTATCAATGTTTACCCTTTCAACAAACAAAGATTGCCCATGTAAGGATCGCTGGTGTGCAGATCCACTGGACCACAGCAAGTGGTGGTGTAACCCACGTCAGGGAGCGGAGTCTAAGGAGCCTCTGAGGAAAGAGACCCCTAGGTCTCCACCTCTGATGCAACTTGCTTGCTGTAGCAAGGTACAGACTTGTATGGCATGCTTGTATTTGTGGACAGGCAGAAAGGTCAGGGCAGGCAGCATGCAAAGTGTTGTCAAGGCAGAAGGTCAGTTACACGGTAGAACTAAACTTCTCAGGAAAGCTTTCTCTAAAGCACTGGGCACTGTGGATCCGACAAGGACATGGGGAAAGAGGCAGGACTAAATAGGATCAGTGCTCTGCGATAACAAATCACCTGCCCACTGGCCCTTTAAATGTTAGAGAGCGGTGACACACAAGCCTACCAACAGGAGAACAGCAGGGAAGGAGGAGCGGTGAGTATTGGAGCAGGGACCGGGCACTACGAGTGGCCCCGTGGACCCATGTGCAAGTCACGGCACCATCCGTGCCCGGATCTGCAGGGGAAGGGACACGCATGCACCCATGACCAGCCATGTGGGCAACGAGGGCAACCGTAACAGTACCCCCCTTAGGTCTCTATCCAAAGAAAGCTCAATATCAGACGGTCAGCTCGCCTACCTCACGAGTGCTTCTAAGGGCTGTATCTTGTGTGCGGTATACGATCAGATCAGTAAGGGTACGTCCACGTTAATAAAAAAAAAATCTTCACTTTATTTATCCATGTAAGAATAACAGGTATGCATTCTAGCACAAACTAAGAAATATTCCCACTGACACATTTCGGTACTCAATATTATTCAAAGTGTTCATGTCTTAGGAGTGCTGTGAGATTTTATATGTGCATAACCACAGGTGAAATCAATCAGTAGATTACAAAGGGGCAGCACAAACTGTGTGGTAAGTTTATTAGCACTCCAAATACCACCATGAAATAAGAGAAGTAACATGCAAGTATACATATACTGATATAAATATGAACATACTTTATACTAATATAAAATATATATAAAAAACAAGCAACATATAACCTATGTTTAATCAAATTCTAAAAAGCATTATATATGTTTTGAAAACCAAAGACACTCTCTGTTAGAAATCATGTACATATCTTATTAATAACAGTATAATAGATCATGGTTGAAATTTAGACCTCTAGGTTGTCTAGCTCGCATGGATTTTGTAACCTTTTCAATAACTGTAACATGGGAAGCAGATGTGTCATTATTGTGGACCTCACTAAAATGTTTAGATACAGAAGACATGAAGACATGTATATCATCCAACATGTTGGATTGCATGCATCAGATAGATGCTGTCTAATCCTAATTTTTAGGGCATTAGTAGTTCATCCAACATATTGAATTTAACACGCTAAGCATGAAATCAAGTAAGCCACTTTTTGGCATTGCAATTTATGTACTGATAAAATATAAATTTTTTTCCACTTGCCTATGATTCAAAAACTTTAGTACAAACTATAAATTAATAGGTAATACAAGTATTGTGGCCTCCTACAAAAGCATTCTTTAACATCAAACCGAGTGCATGACGTCTCCGCTTTTTAACTTTGGAACAAGCTTGGAGACACTAATGTACCTATTGTAGGGGGTCTTTTTGGTACATAATCAATGCCACATTTAAGTATAATAGATAAATTATCACGAGTATACAGTATCAGTAAATTTTTCTTGATACTGTAGAAAACATAACTGATTGTGGTGTTATATTATTTCGGAAAATGCATCGTAGGAGAAAGATGGAGTTTGTAAGCAACTGGATTAATCCACTGCAGCACTTATAACTTTAGCCATACATACTTTGTGGATAACCACACTTAATATCAAGGGAAGTGGTCTTTTTTATCAGCTTGTCTCTTCATGTGTGAAACTGCTAGTTGTAGGAAGCGTGGCGTTTCACACCAAACAGTCATAAAGTCCTGGACTTGAGCATCCACAGCAGGAATGTCAGAAGAGATCTGTAGAGGGAGAGAAGGACGAGAATGCTCTCCATAATTGATATTGAAGGGTGAAACCCCATCAGAATCAGAATCCAGGTGGTTATAGGAGAATTGTGCCCAGGGTAGAAGGCTGACCCAGTTATCTTGATGTGCAGAGACAAAGTGGTGCAAATAGTTTCCTAGAACCTAGTTCACCCTTTTAACCTGGCCATTCGTTTGAGGATGGTATGCTGACAAAAAGTTACATTTCTCCTGCAGATGAGAGCAGAGAGCACTTTAGAATTTCCACACAAATTGGACCCTTCGATCCGAGACGATGTGCTGGGGAGGTTGAAGCAGATTAAATATATATAAAGATGAAAAATATGGCTGGCCAATTGGGGAGCTGAAGGAAGACTGGATAATGGCATGAAGTGGGATATTTTCAAAAATCGGTCTGTAACCACACAAATGGCTGTGTTGTTCAAGGAGGGTGGTAGATCAGTGATAAAGTCCATGGCCATGTGGGTCCAAGGAACATATGGTATAGGAAAAGGCTGCAAAAGGCCAGTGGGCTTGAGACGGGAACACATAATAGATCAGTGATAAAGTCCATGGCCATGTGGGTCCAAGGAACATATGGTATAGGAAAAGGCTGCAGAAGGCCAGTGGGTTTGAGACGGGAACACATAGGAGGTCAATGGGAGCTGCGGGATCGGGCATTCGGGAGGAAAGATGTGCTGAGGTACGGATTCTAGGCCTACTACAGAGGAGAGGGCATCGACCTTGATGGTCTTATCAGCAGGTCTGAAGTAGATCAGGAAAAAGAACTTGGAAAAGGAAAAGGACCATATAGCTTCCTGGGCCGTCTGGAGGTAAACCATGGTCCATGTAGATGTTGACCAAATTACAAGCCCCTTCTTGCAGATGGCGCCACTCTTCCAAGACCAATTTAATGGCCAGTAATTTTCGAACCCAAATGGTGTAGTTTCACTCTGATCTTGGAAAAAACCCACAAGTAACAGTTTTACCTCTAGTTTTCTGGGCAAGTACCGCTCTGGCTCCCACAGTTGACCTCAATGAAGAAGGCTTTCTCTGGGACAGGATGACACAGGATAGGTGTGGGAGAAGACTTCTTCTGCTTCAGGTGGCCACAGTTTTAGATTTCCGTTCCTCTTACTATGCAACACAATGGGTGCCACCACCATACAGAAATGCAGAATAAACTGTCCCTAGTAGTTGGTGAATCCCAGGAGGCATTGTATGGCCGGAAGGCTGACTGGTCAAGGCAATTGCAGGAAAGCTGATAGTTTTGCCGGAGTCCCCGGTTCGAGACAAAGTAACCGAGGAAAAGTAGGGAAGACGCATTTCTCCAGCTTAACATAGAGCTGATTGCGTCATAAGCGTATTAGAAACTGGCATATGCAAGCCCAATGAGATTCTAGATTGTCCAAGAACACCAAAATATTATCCAGATACACGACGACACAAGAATATAAGCGGTCTCTGAAGATCTCATTAACAAATTTTTGAAAGACGACAGGAGCATTGTATAGGCCGAAGGGCATCACTAGATACTCAAAGTGACAATTCCGGGTATTGAGTGTGGTCTTCCATTCAACACCCTCTCAAATTAAGATGAGGTTATAGGTTCCATGCAAGTCTAACTTCAGGAAGATCTTGGCTCCCCTAGCTGGTCAAAGATTAGTGGTAGTAGATACTGTTTTTTCACAGTTATCTTGTTGAGACCCTGATAGTCTATGCAGGGACGAAGTGAATCGTCTTTTTTTTCGCCATGAAGAAAAACCAGCTGAAGAGGAAGACTTAGGGTGCGTCCACACAGCAGTAAGCAAATACTGGCCGGATTCTGATTAAAGAATCCAGCTGGTATTTTGACACCTTGTACGTGGTTCTGGGGACTGTTCTGTCCGTGGTTTGCGGATTCGCTCGTCCCCATCAACCACGGACATGTAAATTTTCTGCCCGAAAACCGTTCTAAGTTTTTCGGACTGCTGGCAGTGTAAAAAAAAATCCAGCAGAAAATCCGTTCAGCGCAGACTGAATGGATTTTCTATTAAAGTCTATTATGATTGTTGATATACTGTGTTCCAAATTATTTTGCAAACAATATTTTCTCTTATTTTCCAAAATTACCTATTTGAATTGCAATCATTGTAATTTTCCAGTCATCAACTATTAGAGTATAATTGAAAGGTTTTTGAACAATCTGCCTATGATAACAGCACATTTTATAAAAAAAAAAAATCTAAATCTACTCAAAATGCATGTACTAAATTATTATGCACAGCAGAATTTTCAACCTTTTCATTTTTATAACGAACCAAAAAATGGTCATTTGTGAAATTATAAGCATTAGCAGGTTCTTACAAACTGAAATCAAACAGTTTTCAAGTCAAAACTTTATTCTAGGTGATGTTACATGAGCACATAGAACCCCTTGTTCGAAATGAGCTTCTGAACGCTCTCGTCCATTGAATTTGTCAGGTTTTGGATGTTTTTTGCTTTAATTGTTTTGCATGAGGACAAAATACCCTTCCAGAGCTGTTGCTTAGATGTGAACTGCCTCCCGCCATCATAGACACTCCTTTTGATGATGCTCCAGAGGTTTCACAATGGGGTTGAGGTCAGGGGAGCATGGGGGCCACACCATAAGTTTGTCCCCTTTTATGCCCATAGCAGCCAGAGATGCAGATGTTTTTATTTGCAGCATGAGACGATGCATTATAATGCATGAAAATGATCTTGCTGCGGAATGCACTGTTCTTCTTCTTGAACTATGGCAGGAAGTGCTGTTTGAGAAACTCCACATACATTATGGAGTTCATCTTTACACC
Organism: Phyllomedusa bahiana; assembly: GCA_025379985.1. Classification (NCBI taxonomy): domain Eukaryota; kingdom Metazoa; phylum Chordata; class Amphibia; order Anura; family Hylidae; genus Phyllomedusa; species Phyllomedusa bahiana. The sequence goes on along the minus strand of JAODAL010015397.1, from coordinate 20,404 downwards.
TTCAGGGATCCTAAAGGGGCCGACAATCTCTCTCCCCGTGATTCCAGCCCAAAACATTACTCCACCTCCTCCTTGTTGGCGCCGTAGCCGTGTTTGCAAGGGGTGTCCATCAACCAGCCATCCTCCACTCCATCCATCTGGACCATCGAGCGTTGCATGGCACTCATCGGTGAACAAAACAGTTTTGAAGTCAGTCTTCATGTATTGTTTGGCCCACTGGAGCCGTTTCTGCTTGTGTGCAGTGGATAGAGGAGGTCGACAGGATGGCGTACGCACAGCTGCAAACCTCTGAAGGACCCTGCATCTTGTTGTTCGGGGGACGTTGGAGGCACCAGCAGCTTCAAAAACTTGTCTGCTGCTATGACAAGCCATTTTTGCAGCTGCTCTTTTAACATGATGTAATTGCCTGTTGGAAAGAGTCCTCAACTTTCCCTTATCAGCACGCACACGTGTGTGCTGTGAATCAGCTACATACTTCTTGATTGTGCGATGATCACAATGAAGTGTCTTGGCAATGTTGATATAGTGATGCCATGACCTAAACACTCCACAATTTGTTGCTTCTCAGCAGCCGACACATCCTTTTCTTTCCATTTTGGCTGAAAATATAGGCTGCTTAATAATGTGGGACAGCCTTCTTAAGTAGTCTTGTCTTTAATTGGACACACCTGCCAAACTAATTAGCACAGGTGTCTGCAAATGCTTTCAGTGATATAAAGAGCCCTGACATATATCACCATCAATGAGTTTAACTGAGAAACAAAAAAATTCTTACCTTATCACTCCTAAACACTTTTTGCATAATAATTTGGAACACAGTGTAGTTGGTTTACAGATTTCTTTCAAATCCAAAAACCGTCTGTAAAACTGACTGAAAACCCTTGCCGTGGGGACAAGCCCTTATGGACAAAACCTTTTTGAAGGTTTTCTTTAATATGGGCCAAACATGGCCTGAGTCTTTGGCAAAGACAATGCATAGACCCTGCCCACTGGAGGCTAGTCCCCGACAGAAGGTATATAGGACAGCAATAAGGCTGGGAAGCTCTCAGCTTGCTTTTCAGAAAAAAACATCTTTGACTTCCTGATACGGAGGGGGCAGGTCCGGCATCGGCTTGGGAGACATCAGTGGAGAAGTGGTACATACAGGACAGGGTGCCTCCAGACAGTCCTGTCCCCAACGTGTGACTTCGCCCATTTGCCAATCGAGCACTGGAGCATGACACTGTAGGCACGGAAGTCGTAGAAGAACTGCGGAGGAGGAACAGGGTAATATGTAGAACACAACTTTCTCCTTGTGCAATGCCCCCACTTAGAAATTCAGAGGTTCAGTATGGAACTGAATGGAGTCACTCATGCATTCACTCAAAGCTGCCAAGTTGGACCGACATGGTCAAGCATGGAGAGTTTATATTCATACCTAACGAGAGAGTTTCCCGATGGAAATGGACAATCCATACAGAAGTGTTCTGGATTAGCGCTGTGGAGGCAAAGATTCTGCTGTCGTCCACTGGACCATTCTTGCTGTGACAGGTGGGCTCTGTCCACTTACATGGGTTCTTTTAAAGAAGCCATAGCGGAGGCCTTTGAAACACCATAGTAAGAGGCGGAAGACGACGTGTCCAGGCAGGTTCGCATTCTTGGAGAAGCTCCTTCTGTCTTAGCCAAACCGAATGGATGAGGTCACTCAGAGAAGATGGGAAATCTCTACCGGCCAGCTTGTCTTTTATCCTACCTGTGAGGCCTTTCCAGAATGTGATAACAAAGGCTTCATTATTCCACGATAGTTCAGAGGCAAGAATACGAAACTCTATGACATATTGTCCGACGGGGGAATCCCCTTGTCATAGGTCCAGCAGAGCAGTCGCAGCAGAAAACCCACGTCCAGGTTCCTCAAAAACTCAGTGGAATGCATGGAGGTTTGCTGTCACAGGATCATTCCTGTCCCAAAGGGGAGTGGTCAAGTGACAAAGGCAGGAGGTCAGGTACATGGTAGAACTAAACTTATCAGAAATGCTTTCTCTAAGGCACTGGGCACTGTAGATCTGGCAAGGACATGGTTGAAGGGGCAGGAATAAATAAAACAGCGGCCAGTGATAACAAATCATCAGCAAGCTGGCCCTTTAAGTTTAACTGAACCCGCACGCACATGCTCCCTAGGGAGCGGGGACACTTACGTCAGCCGACAGGAGGACAGCACCCACAGTAACGAAGACACCCATAACAGCCCAAAGTTTATAATCCATTTAATAATTCAGAATGGCTGTAAACTAAAAGGTTTTCAATATTGCATGGATGGTATAAATTTTAGATTTGGCTGCTAGGGCCCACAATCTCTGGAACCCAGAGCAGTAGCTGTGGCTGCTATACTATAGGTATGCTCTTATGTGCAATGGTAACAGCAAATTTACAATGTAACTAAAAGAAGATATGATCTTAGTCACTCTATGACTAAGCACTGATTTCCGAAATGCGTCAGCGTATTCAGCTGTTACTCCTGGTATTATGCGAATTTTTTTACAATGAAAATAAAGATTTAACTTTTATATCGATTCCACTGTGATAGAAGCTGGTGTTCCTTGCTAGAACTGCCAAGTAGGTTCATGGACTAAACCTCTCTGTGCCTCCTCCAGTTGGAAAGGATCATTAACCGGGTGAGCTGACATACTCTCTGTGTTTCAAGTTGAATTTCTAAAAGAAGATATGTTCTAAAAAGATGGAGGAGCCCAAGGTGCCCAGTCCAACAAGGACTCATGACTGAAGCACACCTAAGTCCTAAATGGGCACCACTGTTCATTTCTTAAACAAATAACTAACAGATAATAGCATTGCATATTAGAGAACATACAGAGTGGAGCTAAATAGGACAAAGTCACCAGTTTGTTATTCAGTACATAAAGGTACTATGGGCCTTACTTATCAAAACTGTCTAACATTAAGATTCTTTGTTGTCCAAAGAAGGAATAGTTGCAACAAAGACAGTTTACAACTTGACAGTTTTCATAAATGAGGCCCAATGTTCTTGCACCTATTCGTACCCTGAAGCCTTTGGTCCCATTGCAGTTGCCATGGCTGCTATGACTATAGTCCTCTGTCTATTTGCCCTTTGTGCATCATTGAAATTGCTCAAAAAGAAAAGATTCACCTTGAGTGACTAAGTAAGCTGATCTTTAGCTTCAACAGTGACTACTACTACAAAATAAATCTTAATGCTCTGTTAAGACATAATTGAACTGCATTCAATTTGCTATTGTGGCTCCTGTAAAATGAATGCACACTGCTTTATATGTCATTATTGTGAAAACACATTACCGAGCCTTATAAAGGTTTGGGAAAAAATGAAATATTGCTGAACGATATCTCGATGCGAGAATCATAGCATGTGCATTTCTGTGCTTTTCAACAGTGTTACATTATAAATATGAGAGACAGGAGTGCCACCTGCTGGTGTTAATATGCTAAGCAACATTCTGTAGTCAAGAAACTTCATAAGATTTACCCAAGACCTTCAAATTTTTTTTTGCGTCAAAACTTATTGAATATATTTTTTTCTGAGAGCCCAGCAGGTAAAATCACTTTTTAAAAGAACTTATTTAATTGTCCAGTTTTGTATACCCCCTGCTCATCATGAGGTCAAAAAAACATTTGTAGGTATACAGCCCAGACATTTATAATGGCAGATCTTCCAACTACAATCCTTTTTTATGCTTTAGTACCTTTTCGATTCTTTGTCTAGGAGCCGCTCAACCTCTCCAGGCCTGGACTCCCAAAAAAATTTAACCCGGGCCGCTTCGCCCGCCCGCTCCGCCCGGAGAAAAAAAAGGGGAGGGAAAAAAAGCAGGGGAGTATTTTTTCTTTTTTTATGGGTGCCCTGTCTAACTGGCTAATAACTGGGAGGCCCTGACTACCTGGCTAATCACTGGGGGGCCCTGTCTTACTGACTAATAACTGGGGGGGCCCTGTCTGCCTTGCTAAACAGGGGGGTCCCCCCTTTACCCCGGGTAATCAGGGGGGTCCTGTCTACCGGGGAAATTCCCCTGGGGGGCCTGTCTCTGGTAATACTGGGGGGCCCCGTTGCCTGGCTAATCACTGGGGGGCCCTGTCTTACTGACTAAAAACTGGGGGGGCCCCGTCGCCTGGGTAATATGGGGGGCCCTCTACCTGGCTAATCACCCCGGGGGGCCTGTTTTGCCGGGGAATCCTGGGGACCCTGTCTACCGGGTATCACTGGGGGGCCCTGTTACCCGGATAATCACTTGGGGCCCTGTATACCTGGTTAATCACTGGGGGGGGGGCGGGCTACCTCGCTACCTGGCTATTTACTTAGGGGCCCTGTCTACCTGGCTAATCACTGGGGGGCCCTGTCTGTCGGGCTATTTACTGGGGGGCCCTGTCTACCTGGGTAATCACTGGGGACGGCTCTGTCTACCTGGCTACTTACTGGTGGCGGCCCCGTTTACTTGCCTAATTACCGGAGGCGGCCTGTCTAAATGGGAATTTTCGGGGGGATCCTTTATATTTGGGTAATTACGGGGTAGCCTGTCCCACCTACTATTTACTGGGGGCAGCCCTATCTACCTGACTATTTATTGCGGTCAGCCCTGTCTACCTACCTAATTAATGGGGAGGCCCTGTTTACCTACATAACTACTGGGGGGTCTATGTAACTACCTTCCGAATGGGGGACCTTCACCCTCAAATGTGGGGCAGCTAATTTTCCCACCTAGAGGGGGCCCCCAATATACGTACTGAGGGGGGTCTATTAGGTACCTAATGGGGGACTAAAACCCCCTTTCCTACTGTGGTTTCCCTTTTTTTCTCTACTACTGGGGACCTTATACCTACTGAGGGGTTTTCACTAATTAGGGATTCCTTACGAATGAATCTGTAAACTTACTTAGGGGGCTATTAACTATATTTGGAGTAACGAATACCTACCTACTGTGGGGGGTTTATACTTACCTGCCTACTAGGGGTGGGGGGTTTGTATACCTACTTTTGGGGGTCTACCTATTTACATCCACTTGTTTTTCTTTTCAAATTTTGATGTCACATACCGTTAGGGGTACAATTATGTGTAGGGCACCAAAGGGGGCACTATTACTATTTGGGGCTTAGGGAGGGGGAGTTTGTACAGAGGGGGAAATTTGATAGAAAGTGCTGGAAAAGAGAGGGTTAAGATTTTTTGTGGTAAATTTACGGGGACGGTAGTGATCGGAGATATATTTTGCATTCTGTACCGGAGGGAAAAAAAAAAAGGGAAGAGAAAAAATTTGGGGAAGCTCATGGAGGTTTGGGCCAGATAGAGAAGGAAAGGAAGAGAACAACCCCATCATAGAAATGTCCCCTGTGATCCCTGAATGTTGGGGTTATTTTGTTCTATTTGGATCAGTGCTTATTCCTGTCATGTGATGTGACCTGAAATGGTGTTGACCACTAGTGGTCTTATTTTTGCGGTATTGTAGGTTATATCGGTGCTTGCATAGTGGCAGTGTAAACTTGTCCCTAATTGTAAAGCAAATGCACACCTGTCCCTGACCATGTGATTAGCGTTTCTATGTGCCATTTTTTCTTTATTGCCTGTGTTTATAGTGTTGTCTATCTTAGAAAATTTGAAAGCGGACCCAAAGGGGAAATTTTGTAAGCGGAAAATTTTATGTGGGCTGGTGGGGGGTTTGTGCAGGGGTGTTTTTATTCCCAGTCCCGGGCCCCGAACCGCCCCCCGACTGATTTAAAATTTTGTATTTACTAAAATGGTTTTTTTTTAAAACCTCCCCAAAGTTTTGGTGGTAAGAAAAACACTTGGGCAATTGAATGAAATATTTAATTTTTTTTTATGTTATTTTTACTATGTTACGCCTCGGGCAACCCCGATTTAACCCAAAAAATTTTTTCTTCTGGGTTTGAAGGGTTAAGTTTTCTCGTTCTTGGTGCTTCCGTTTATTGCATGTTGCTCTAATGGCAACATTTTGGTCTAACATTTTATTAGGGGTTTCCTATGTCTTAGCTGGAAAGTGACTTAGACAACACAATAGAACCTAAACGCCAAGGAAAAGGTACCGTTTTTATTGAGTATAACCGAGTTTTTCAGCCCAAAAATTTGCTGAAAAAATCAAACCCCGGTTTACTCGGTCCTGTCGGCCCCCGGGGCGCTGCGATGGCTCGAGTGTGACAGGACGCTTCGCTATAAAGCGGCTCCTCAGGGGGCGCTTACTGAATGCCGAGTACACGCCGTGTCCGGGCGCTGCGCGGCCCGGGCACCTGTCCCGCGACACCCCCACCCACTGCGACTCCTCCGGGGGCGTAAAGTGAAGGGATACCATTTCGGAGCCCCAAACGAGCGTCCGTTCCCAGTGGACTCCGGGGTCGCGGACCCCGAGTTTCCGGCACAGGGAGGGTGTCTACGCTGCGTGCGAGCCCGATGAGTCACCCGCCTGTGCCCGAGAGGAATTGCAGGGGGAACGGAGGAGGCCGGAGGGAGGGGCGGAGCGGCCCAGGGGACGGGGGCAGCGGGGAGCCAGGAGGATTTTTTTTTGTTTTTTTAAATGCCTAAAGCCGCCCACGTGCCCTTTCCCGCCTTATTGCCCACAGCCCGGCCCTTTCAGCTGCCATACCTGCCTACACTGCCCTTTCCTGCCCCCCACGTGGCCCATTTCCTGCTAAGCTGCCATAAACCCCCCTAAAATTTCCCACAGCCGGGGCCCTACAGCTCCTTACCTGCCACACTGCCCATTTCCTGCCTACGCTGGGGCCCTATACCCCGCCTACGCTGGGCCCCATACCCGCCCCTTTTCCTGCCTACGCCCCGGCCTACACCTGCCCACAGCCGGGGGCCCCACTGCCTACAGCCGGCCCCCATACCGCCTACACCCGGGGCCCTATACCCGCCTACGTGGCCCCATACCTCCCTACAGTGCTATACCTGCCCTTATACCTCCTACAGCTGGCCCCTAAAATGCCAACGCCCCCTTTTCCGCCCTTTTTATTGCCTACAGCCGGCCCCAACAGCTCCCTTTTAACCTGCCCCCGGGCCTTACCTCCCTACAGTGGCCCTATACTGCCTACAGCTGGCCCAAATTCCTGCAACGTGCCTTACTGCCCTATTTCTGCCTACCCCCGGGCCCCTAACTGCCTATACCTGCCTTACGCTCCTAACCTCCTACAGGGGGCCCTAACCCCCCCTAAGGGCCCCTTTAAACCTGCCCTATCCCCCTTAGTTGCCAACTTTTGAAAATAAAAAAAAGCAGGAGATTTTAGGGGGGGCGCCGTAGGCGCCGCGGCAAAAATTTGAGGGACCCCCCAATTTGTCGGTATGCCACACCCCTTCAAAAAGCCCACACCCACTCCACCTAATGCAAAAGGGGCTTTGGAAGAAACCCAGGAGTTTCCTTATAGCCGGGGTAGTAGCCCCCTAACCAGGAATGCCCCTTACCGGCCCATTTAATGCCCCCTTGTCCAATAGTGCCCCTCGTGAGGTAGAGCCAAATTTGTACCAGGTAATCCCCCCCTTTTGTTCCCGGTAGGTCCCCCCTTGTTCCAGGTAGGTGCCCCCATTGTTAGCCAGGGTGCCCCCCTGTTAGCCAGGTAGTGCCCCCATTGTTACCCAGGTAAAGTCCCCATTGTTACCAGGTAGTGTCCCCTTGTCCCGGGTGGCCCCATCTTTTTCCTGTGGGCCCCAAAACCCCCTTTTTTGGCCATGGGGGCCCCCCTCTGTTGAAAGGAAAGTCCCCCCCTCTGTTGCCAGGGTGTCCCCCCCTTTGTTGCCGGTTTTTCCCCCCTCGGGTGCCAGGTAGCGCCCCCTTTTGGGTTCCCAGGCGATGCCCATTGGGGGCCAAAGGTTGGATGTCCCTTGTTGCAAGGTATTTCCCCCCTCTGTTCCCGGGGTAGTGCCCCCTTTGTTGCCGGGGTTGTCCCCCCCCATTGCTCCCGGGGTAGATGTCCCCCTTGTTCCCGGGTTTGGGGCCCCACGGTTGCCAGGTAGTTGCCCCCCTTTTTTGCCAGGTAGGGGCCCCCTTTGTTTTTTGCCAGGTAGTCCCCCCTTCTGTTCCCAGGTGGGTTTGCCCCCCCCCGGGTTTTGCCAGGTAGTTTTGCCCCCATTTTTCCCAAAGGGTAGAACCCCCTAAAGCAAATAAAAATAAAAAATAAAATTTCACTCCCCTTCCCAAGGTTCCTGCACGGCGGGAAGCCCCCTGCCCGATTTCTTCAGCGGCGAAGGGGGAAGGTGAGGGGCACCCCGGCGCCCACCCCTGCAGCCCCCGGCGTAAATCTCCCCTGCCGCCCCTGCCCTGTAGCACGGCCCCCCGCCCCCCCCCCAAAGACCCCCCCCCCCCCCCCCGTAAATAGGGGGGGAAAGGGGGAGGGGGGGAAAGCGATCCCCCCCCCTTTTTTTTTCCCACCCCCCCTTTTTTACACCCCAGGGGAGGTAAACCGGGGCGGGGGGGTGCGGCCCCGGGGGGCCGTTTTTTCACCCCCCCTGTGGAGCGGCCCGGCGGCGCAAGAGTAGCGCCCCCAGCGTACTTTTGCGCCCGGTTCAATTTAAAAGGCCCCCCGCCGTGCGGGCGGGGGGGGGAATCCCAAACCCCCCCCGGGGGAGGGCGGGGGGGGAAACCCCAAAAAATAGGGGGCCCCCCCGCCAAAAAACGGGAGAGTTGGCATGTATGCCTTACCTGCCAAAAGGGGGCCCTACCCCCGGGCCTAAAACCCAAAAGCCATAAAACCCTCCCAAAAAGGGGCCCCTACCCCTCCCCTAAAAACCCGGCCCTATCCCTGCCAAAAGGGCCCGGCCCTATCCCCTGCCTACACCCCGGCCCTATACCTGCCTACACCCGGCCCTTTTTACCTGCCTACGGCGGCCCCCAAACCTGCCTAAAGCGGGCCCCCTTTTACCGGGGCCTCCCGCTGCCTATACCTGCCCTATTTTGCCAAACACCCGGCCCCCTTACAGCTCCCTTTACCTGCCTAAAAACGGGTATCCCGGGCCTACAGCGGGCCCCTTAAAACCTGCCAAAAAAGCGGGCCCTTATACCTCCCTTTAACCTGCCTTACCCGGCCCCCTACCCCTCCCTACCCCGGCCCAACCTCCCTACAGCCGGCCTTTATCCCTGCCTACGCGGGCCCCCATACCTGCCTATGCGGGCCCCCTAAAAGCTTTCGCGGGCCCCTATCCCTGCCACAGTTTGGCCTATCCCTTTCCCTTAAGAGGGTAAACCGCCCTAAACCAGCCTATACCTCCCTTCACCCGGCCCCTTTTCCCCCCTATACCTGCCTACACTGGCCTATACCTCCCTAAGTGCCCTATCCCTGCCTAAAACCGGGCCTACGGGCCCCCCCCTTTATTCCTGCCCTTCCTCCTACAGCTGGCCCTTTTTCCTCCCTATAGCCGGGGGGGGCCCAATTCCTGCCTATGGGGCCATATACCTCCCTTATTCTGTCTAGGGGGGCCAATACCTCCCTTTTAAATCTGCTTAGGGGGGGACATATAATCCCTTTTAAAAGGGGGCCTAGGGGGCCATATACCTGCCTATACCTCCCTTTAGGGCCATAATCCCCCTTAATTGCCTAGGGGGGACAAAAAATCCAAAATGTAATTTTATTGGTATCCATTTTTTTTTTTAAAAATTTTCCCAGTACCCGGGGTTTTTTCCCATTTTCCCCCCTAGGCTTAAAATCGAGTAAATATTTTCCCGTTTTTGGGGGCAAAAGTAGGTCCCCGGGCTTTAAAATCGGGTTTGGTTTAATACCGAGTATTTTTAAGGTTTAAGTTACCCCATCAGAGGCGTAACTTAGTTTCCGGGGGCCCTGGTGCAAAAGTAAAATGGGACCCCCCAGCTCCCATGTGCCCTTTACAGTTCCCGGTATCTTCCTATGTGGCAGAAGGGCTTTTGGGCCCCTCAGGTGCGGGGCCCCAGTACGGTTGTCCCTTTCCCCCCCTGTAGCACCCCTGTAGCCCATTCAAACCAGGGGAAAAAAAAAGTCACAAATCCCAAATCATTTGGGCCCGTCTACAGACATGTTTTTTTTTTTTTTTTTTTTAAACAGTAAATTTTAACACGGGTTTTTGGTTTAAAAAAACGTAAAGATTAAATGTTTTGTCCCATGACTAAACTAAAATCTGAATTGTAGCCCCTGACTACATTTCTTGTAGATCGCACTAAAACCCATAGAGATGAATGGACTCTTTTTTCTAATGCATATCGGTAAAGAAAAACAACTAAAATCCCCATTGAGAAAAGGGTCAATATACTGACTCGGTTTTCGGATTCCGAATTCATTGAGTATTTTTACCAGTGTTGTGTGGACGTCTCCTTAGGGTTATGGTTATAGTGAGAATTATAGCTGGATTTAGGTTTGGGATCAGAGCGAAAAAAGTTGGTTTTGAGACAATCCGAACCCAAATCTTTTTACAGGTTCGGTTGATTAAGTATTTTCCCAAACCCGGCCGGTGGAAAAACCCCAGGGTGAAGGATCCCCAGGGCCCCCCGCGGGGCAGAGGTGGTGCAGGCGGGGGGTAGCCAAGTGCAGGTTGTAGAAGGGCGGAAGGGAGGTGGGCACCCAGGTGTAGCCTTTTTTCGGTAAGCCAGGAGAAAGGGGGGTTTGGACAGCCCGGTTGTAGGGCTAGGGAAGGAAAACAAAAGGAATTGGCCCGCAGGTTTCAGCGGTGGTGTTCAACGGCAAAAGGTATACATGCAGATAAACGTATAGCATTTTTGGCAGCAAATACGCAGCCTAGGGGGTCAAGCTCTAATGCTGAAGACAACAACAAACTGACATCAGCCTGATGGACAGATCTGAGCAGCACTCATCTATACTTTTCAGTCGTTCATTTTATTTTACATTTATCAATTAGTACAAAATTTTAATACACAAATTATTAAATAAAAATTGTAGGCTGATATGCAGCCAGCAACCAGAGTGATGCTTTTTAGGGGGTAAGATGGAAAGTTTATTCATGCAAGTTTTTTATCAAGTCAAATAGAGTGACATTTATTGGAGGGGATTTGAGTCAAATACATGGACTGTTCCTAGAAAGAGACACTTGGCAGGTATGGTTGTATTGTTACCATGATTGTTGTATAGGTCCCTCTTTTGAAGAAGCTGCTCCACCATTCTTGGGCTCCATAGTGTCACCCCTCAGTACAGGACTACTGTAAGCTCAATGTTTCTCTTTGGACAAAATGTCACTAGAGGCCTTTGCAAACATGTGGTTCTTTTGCAATAGTAACAAGTTTTCTTGTTTCCTTTGAAGAAACTTTTAAGTTGCCTTGTGGTAAACCACCTAGTTTCCTGCAGATTGCAGATGACACAGAAGAGTCATGGATCTTTTGACTAAAACCTATTATATGTACTCTTTTTATTTTTTGTATTAGAAGAAAAATGGGGAAACAATTTTAATTGGGGCAACCAGGGTATTGTGATTGTTTTTTATTAACTTTATTTTGTAATTTTTTTTTTACTGTGATTTTTTGTGTGTGTTTTTGGTTTATACTTTTTTTGGGGGGTTCTACCATGGCACTACAGTATAGGATTACTTAACTGTTTTTATAAACATAGCAATACATTACTGTATTGCTACGTATTATGCCTTCCACAGGCAGCCGATGAAACCCTGTCTCTGGCAGAACTACTTGGCTTAATGCGTGGCAGACCCAGATGCCCTTATTTGGCCTCTGTTTGCCATGGCAACCGTCAGTACTCCGTGATTGCATTTGTGTGGGGTTAATAGTTCCACAGAGGGAACCCCATACCTCTGATAACCTCCTAGATACCATGGCCACTACTGACCTCAACATTTAGGAAGTTAAATGACCAGGATTGGAGACAGCTCCTGTTGAGCATAGTGCAGGCAAAGCATCTGTGGCCACAACATCACAGCACTGCTCGAACCGGAGAGTTGGCCAGTGTGTTAATAGTAGGTCTGTGAGTAACTGTTTCATCAGTATTTTGGGCCTGTAGAACTTCTTCCATGTGGCACGGGGCTTTTTTTGCCTCATGCTGGGAAAGGATTTTTGACCTATCCCTGTAGCAGTTTCTGGGATTTAGAATAGATTATATCATTCTTCTCTGTGAATTGTCTCCAGTGTGGATGTGCCAGCCTTCCGAACAGCGTATAGCCACCATAGTTACTCACCCTATGTCCAGGAGGCTGACACATCTAGTACTATTGTTGCTGCCCACCCTTCTATAGGTAAAGGAGGCAAAAAAAAAAAAGACCACAAGTAGCTAATTTCAGTGATGCTGTCAAAAATAGAGTTGAACATTAATACACACGTGGACAAAATTGTTGGTATCCTTCCATGAAAGAAAGAAAATCTCACAAGGGTCACTGAAATAACTTGAAACTGACAAAAGTAATGATAAATTTAAATTTATTGCAAATCAACTAATGAAAAACAGTGCTTTTAAATTGGCTCAACTGAAAAAAAATTTAAAATACAAAATAATGAAACCCAAACCCCGGACAAAAATGATGATACACTTAACTTAAAAGGGTGTTCTGGCACTAACAAATGCTCGTAGGTCTGCTGGGGCAAGACTAAATATAGGTAGGTATATAGATGCCTCTTTAGTAGCTAGGTATATAGATGCCCCGAGTAGGTAGGTATATAAGTGACCTCTCCGTAGGTATGTATATAGTTACCCCTGACCTAGTGACATCCCTAAACAGTGGTTTCCTTGTTGGTTGTCTTCCATTAAGTCAACTGGTAAGGGTGTGTTATATGGGTGGGGGAGCAGAGTGTATCAGGGTGTGTTATATGGGTGTGGGAGCAAAGTGTGTAAGGGTGTGTTATATGGGTGGGGGGGCAAGTATAAAAGGGGGTGTGTTTATAGGGGGGGAACAGAGTGTAAAAGGGGTGTGTTATATGGGGGGAGCAGGGGGAAATGGCTTTATATGGGGGGAAGCAAGTTTTAAAGGGTTTGTTACATGGTTGGGGGAAGCAGAGTGTATAAGGGTGTTTTAATGGGTGGGTGGAGCAAGGTATAAGATGGTATATAGGTGGGGGGGGGCAGAGCATAAAAGGTGTGTTATATGGGGAGGGAGAGAGTGTATAAAGGTGGTTATTTTGGGAGGAGACAAGGAAAGGGGGGGTTTTATAGGGTGGGGGGAGCAGCGATATGGGGTTTTTTATATGATGGGGGGAGCAAATGAATGGGGGTGTGTCATAGGGTGGGAAAAACAAGTTAAAAAGGGGTTTTTTATGGGGGGGAAAAGCATAGTGTATAAGTTTGTATTATATGTGTGGCAGCTAAAGAGACTCAGTAATTACCCAGATCCATCACATCAGAGCTTTCATTAGGACAGAAGCTGAGGAGCAGAGACAACCTGTTTCACACAGTTCAGAAGGAAGTGAGCACAGAGGGGTTATGACACTAACACAGCTGGAGGCATATCCCGACCCTGAGGTTGAAAAAAAAGCAGGCAGCCAACCCAAAAAACCGGGGGTGACCCGACTCCGGCTGCAAAAAATAGCTCTAACACATACAGTTTAGCAAAAAACAGCTAACAAAATGATTTTAGGAAATAAAAACCCAATTTGCAAAAGTGCTTATTTTTACAGCCCCAATCGTGTCGGACGGGGGGGTCGGGGGCCCAAAAGGGGAATTGACTTGGGGGGCCCCCCCTACTGTACAGAAATTTTACCGGGCCTCTTGGGACAAAAAGGGCCCCATTTTACCACATAAACAGTTGCAAAACAGAACTTATTGGAGTAAAATATTTAACGCAGTGGTATGGATCCGCGGGCCCCCCGCAAGCGATGGGAAGCCCACCCAGGGAAGGAATCAAAAGTAGAACCCGGTTTTCACCAAGCCCGCCGCAAAGCGGGATGGATTGCTGCGGCGGAGAACACCAGGGTCGTTTCCACGGCGGGACTTGCTTGCGGGGGTAGCCAAGATAAGCGGGGGTACAGAATGTGGGGCTGGGCGGGGTCAGGGCAGGAAATAGGCGGGACAGGCGGCAGAGGGTTCGTGGTCAAAAAAAGGGAGCGAGACGGTTGGACACGGTAGAGGAAAAACAAGGAAAAGACCTTTTCTCTAAAGGCACAGGAGCACAAAAGATCTGGCAAGGACTCCCGGAGGGGAGCCAAAAAATATGGGTCAGGACCGGAAACCCAGCCAATAACCGCCAAAGGCCCCCTTTAAAGAGAGGAACCCTGGGGGCGCTGCGCCTTAGGGACGGGAGCGCGCCCACGGCCGTGACGAGCGCCCCTGGAGTCAGGAGCGGGGTCAGGAAAACTTTATGTACCGGGGGACGAGCGCGGCCACGGCCCGGGCCCGGACCGCCCCGACACTCGCCCGCGGCACACGAGACGGGGGGGGGGGACGGCAAGCCGCTCGTTACTTCCCCCCCCCCTTGGGCCCCCCCCCCTTTTCCCCACCCCGGAAATTCAGAACAATTTACGGTCCAAATTTGTCCTCCGGCCCCATGACCTCCCTCGGGCCCCCGAACCCCTTCCACCGATGAAAAAAATTCGCCCCCCCTGGACACCCTCATTTTCCAAGTCCTTTCACGCGGAATACTTTATACATCTGCCCCGGGGGAAGGGGAGCAGCCTTACGAGAAAAACGGTTAAGGACCAGGGTTGAAAAAGGGACACATAAAGGGGTTTCGGATGCGCATGGGGGGCGGGAGCCGGAGTTTATAGGCCACCGGGTTTTAGCGCTACACCAAAAAGGGGCCCCGTACGGGGCCCCAGTTTTAGCTTGGGATTTTAACCTGACATATTTGGCAGACAGCCAAACTTTACGCCAAGAAAAATTGGAGAGGACTCCTTCTTTTATCCCCTGAGTTTTCATGCGTGCCGAAGCCGGAGCAAAGAGGCGGGTCGGGGCCCAAAAAAGTTTCATGTCGGGGGACCAGTGTTCGCACAGGGACTTCGGATGAGAGGGAGGGGGGAAGGGGGGGGGTGGGGTCGCCATACACAATTAGAAAGGGGAGGCCCCCGCGACTCGAATCTAGGGAATTGTGGGAAAATTCTGCAATGGGGTAGGTCACCCCAGTCTTCTGGGCGCCGAGACAAAGGGGCGCAAGTGGGTCCCCAAGCCCTGTTAACCCTTTTATTTGGGCCATTAGTCGGGGGGTGATAGGCCGGGGAAAAAAACGGTTAAACCCTGAGCAGGGAAAAGAGGGCCCCCCAAAAATTTGGAGAAAAAACGGACTCCCGGTCAGGGACAATCGCAGAGGCACCCCTGAAGGCAAAAAAAGGGGTGAAAAAAATGGGGTTAGCCAGGGCGGGGCCGAGGGAAAGGCCCGTCAGGGGACAAAGTGAGCCATCTTAGAAAAACGATCTGAAACACCCAGATCAGGGTGTTACCAGAGGATGGGGAAGAGGTTTTAAAAAATCCACCCCCACTGCGCCCGGGGGCTGGGGGGAAAGGGCGGGGGAAGCGGAGCCGACGGGCCTTGACGAGGTTTTTTTTTACGGGCACGGGTGTTACAGGCCTAAACAAATTCCCCTTAATGTCCTTCAAGGTCTGGCCACCAGTAAAACGTGAGAAAAGGGGAAATGGGTTTTACGGGCGCCGGGGTCCCACCACCAATGACAGTGCCCCCACTTTCAGGCTGTCGCGGAGTTCGGGACCCACATAGTCTTCCCCGGGGGGACATGCCGGAGGTCAACAGGGGCTGAGAGGGCAAAAAAGCCCGGGGGTATTATGTCTCCCGGGGGCATTTTCCTCCCGACCACATCAGAACCGAGACAACGCACCCCTTCACATTTTCTCCGCCGGACGGGAAAGGGGGGTTTTGGAAATCAAATCGGGAAAAAAGAGGGACCCTCTAGCTTGGGTGGATTGGTCGCGGGCCGTTGGGGGTACTGGGGATTTTTTGTGGTCAATAATTTAATGATAGCCCAGCCCCCCATAGAAACGCCATTCCTCCAGGGCTAGCTTGTGGCTAACAACTCCCGGGCCCGACGATAGTTCCCTTTTCCCCCGGTGAGAAAGTTTTGGAAAAGAACCGAGGTGACCGTTCTCCCTCTTGGGGCCCCTTTTGCCTGAGAACCGCACCGCCCCGACCGACGGGCGTCCCTTCAAGTCAAACGGGTTTTGTGGGGGCCGGCCGGACAGGATGGAAGCGGAGGCGAAAGGGGACTTCAATTCGAGAATGCCTCCTCGGCTTTGGGTGGGCCAACTTCGCGGGGTTTGCGTTCTTTTCGGAGCGCCACAATGGGGCTACCCGGGTGGAGAAGTGTGGGATGAATTGCCGGGAATAATACAGAAACCCAGGAAGCGTTGAAAACCCGAAGACCAACTGGGCGAGGCCATTTTCAGGACACGGGGCAGCTTGGCTGGGCCAACAGCAACCCTTGGTCCCAGTAAATACCCAAGAAAGCGGCTGGACTGATGAAAAATCACTTTCCCAAATTGGCGTATAGGCGGTTGGCCCCGGGGGCGCCCCAGAACCTGGGGACATGAACACGGGGGTCTCCAAATCAGAAAAGTATACCAAATGTGTCCCGGTACACTACGACACACGTAACAAGAGTCCCTGAAGATGCGTTCACGAATTCCTGGAAAACGGGGGGGCATTTCAAAGGCCGAATGGCTGACCAAGTATTCGAAGTGCCCGCTCTGGTGTAAAGGCCGTCTCCCCATGCCCCCCCGGTGCGATGAGATTAAGGCCCCCCTTTGTCCCCAATTTGGGGAAGATCTTGCACCACGTAGGCGATCAAAGAGCTCGGAATCAAAGGGGAGAGGATACCGATTCTTCCCCTTACTTATTAAACCCCGATAACAATGCAGGGTGCAGGGGCCGTCCTTCTTTCCCCCGAAGAAGAATCCCCCCCCCGGGAGAGGGGACTCCGAAAACCCCTTTTGGAGGTTTCTCCCGGAATTTTAAATTTGGACAAAATGGTCTCGGGAACGGACAAGGGATAGACTCGGCACCAGGCAGACTTTGATCGGACAGCATAAGGTCGATAGGAGGAAGATCTCCCTTCTTTCTCCGAAAAAACACGGTGAACCCCGGGATTTCGGCGGGCAGGCCGGCCAACGGTTCCGGGGGCCGGCAAGACGGAGACCCGGGGGAGGTGCCACCAACAAAGGGTCAGGGATTGGGGGCCCCAGCGGTGAGTTCACCCCCACGCCCTAGCTGGGGGAGTGGGGTCGCAACCAAAAGGAAGTCCGAGAAAAGCGCCGAGGAAAAGCGGGCAGAAAATAGAAGGCGCTTCTCCTTAAAACAAAAACCCCCACGTAAGAACAGTGGCTTTTGGGGATGTACGTATATGTCCCCCCTTTGCACTGCCGGACCGAGGGGAAGACCCGGGGTTTTTTCCCAAATGGACCACCGGAAAACGGACGCGACACCAAGGAGCGATGAAAAAAGTTCCCGGCCCAGCCCAAACCAAGAAGGCGGGTTGGAAGGTGAAAACCCGACAGTCCCCAGTTGAACGGCAGCATAGCTGGAGAGGAGGAATTTTTCACCCAGGGACGCCTCTCCCACAACCCTAGGGGCAGATTTCCCGGGGCGTTTTGGGCGTTGGGGGGCAATTCCTCCGAAGTGCTCAGGACCCCCAGTAACCAGGTTGCCAACCGACGTAGGGCCGTTCTTGTTCTGAGAGATGTACCTTGTCGACCTGCGGGCTCCTCAAAAGGGAGTTTCGGGTTGCGTAAGTTTCTCTGGAAAACGGGAGCCGGCGAGGATACCGGGGTGGACGGCTCCATTGTTCCCGCCGGACCCTCTCGCCCTCGGCGAAAGCACGCAATGCGGTAGCCAACTGAATTTTAACCCCCTAAGAGAGGACGGGATGTCTCTTGCTCAGCACATCCTTAATCCTATCGAGAGACCCCTTTTAAAGGTACGCACAAGGCAGCCTCGTTCCAGGGAAAAATCTGAGGCTAGTGTGCGGGAAATGCACTGCGTAGTCCCCACCCACGAGTCCCCGGCCAAGTGAGGAGGGCAGTCTCGGCGGAGGATGCCCGGCCGGTTCCTCAAAAACACTGCGGGGAAATCCTGAGGAAGGACTGCAGATCCCTTTTTCACAGGTCATTCCGATCCCCCGAGGTGTGGCCCATGCTAAGGCCTTCCCCGGGAAAAAGGGGGACCACAAAACCACTTTAGAACCCCGTAGGGGAAATGGTCCGCCATTAAATTTAATGTGCTTGAGCACTGAGTGTGAAGCCCCGGGGCTGCTTGGAGTCCCCCTTTAAACTTGGACGGTAGCGGAAAAAACTTTGACCCACCGTCGGGCCCGGGGGGGGCGGGAGCGGTGTAGACACAGATGGGTTGGCGGCGCCAGGAGTTGCGTAACAGGCGGTCAATGGCAACTGCAAGCCGTTGCGCAATTTGCGTGACTGTGCGCGACACTGCGGCAAGGTCCCCCATCACCAGGCAGAGGCCCTTGGCGGACCTGGCCGGATCTTACTGTAACGGGAGTGGATGGACCGTTGCCACCCAACAATGTGGAGCCCCGCCAGGAAAGAATCTAAGTAGAACCCGGTTTTCACCAAAACCCCCCCCAAAGGGGATGGCGTGCGGGGGAACTACCAGGTCGTTTCCCCGGGGGACTTGCTTTCGGTGGACCAAGGATAAGCGGGTACAGAACGTGAGGCGAGGGGGGTCAGGGGGCAGGGAATAGGTCAGGACAGGGGGCAGGGGTTGTGGTCAGGAAACAGGTCGAGAGGTCTGGTCACCAAAGGGGGAAACAAGGACAAGACCTTTCCTAAAAGGGACAGGAGCACTAAAATCCGCAGGGACGCCGGGGCGGAGCCAATATATAGGGCAGTGACCGGGAACCCCAATTACCGGCCACTGGCCCTTTTAAAAGAGAGGGGACTGGCGCGCGGGGCCCCTTTGGGAGGGGGCGGCCCCCACGGCCTGACAAACGCGCCCGGGGTCAGGAGCGGGGTCAGGTAAGCTGTTATGTACCCGGGACGAGCGCGGCCACGGACCGGGCCCCGGACCGCCCGCCACCCCCGCGGCACACAAGGGGCCGGGGGGCACGGACCCCAGCCCGGGAAAGGTCGCGCGCCGCCGTTTTCAAATACATTGTCAGTTTTTTTGTCGTCTAACAACATAGAACAGGTTAAGTAGCTCATCCATACCCCCCACCCACAACAAAACCCCCCCCCCACGTTTCCCCTTGGGCAGCACCCACCACCTTCTAAAATACACACCACAAGAAAGAAAGAGTAAATCCTATCAAGGGGCAGGTTTCCCTCATTTTCAACAGGGGCACATTTTTACGCGCCACTATACCCCCACAATATAAAAATACAACGTGCCCTTATGAGACACATAGAGGGCAGACACCGCTCAGGGAAATCTACAAAACCGCCATATAGTACCACTAGTGTCAACACCAGCTAAAGGGATAACCTACAACACCAAATATAGAGAACATAAGGTCAGACACCACTTTAGGGATAACCTCAACACCGCCATATAGAGACCCCATAGAGGCAACACCACTCAGGGAAACCTAAAAAAACTCCATATAGGACCACATAGAGGTAACTCCAGCTCAGGTTAACCTACAACACCCCCATATGAGACCACTAGAGGTCAACCCAGCTCAGGTATAACCTAAAACACCATATAAAAACCCACATAGGGGTCGGGGACCCCAGCTCGGTCACATAAATTTACAGTGAATACAGCACGGGTCCAATATAAATTAACATAACCCCTGAATCAGGGACTCCCCCGGAGACGTCCCCTCGATGACTTCTCTTCCCTTGATCTTCTTATTCCCTTTTTTTTCGCATCCTTATACAAAAATCTTAGAATCCAAATTTCCCGCTCTCTTTACCCTTTTCCCCCCCTCGTACAAACTACCCAGGGGGTGGGAAAAATAATACAAGCCATAACTTAAAGGCCCATATCCAAGGGTTTGGGGGGTGGGGAGAGGACTAACCCCCTGGAGATAATGCTACAAAAAATGGGCTGCTGCCTCCCAATTATATTACCCGTAGACAGGCATTAGGGTTCCCCCTTTGGTAGTATAAACAGTTAGGGGCTATTTTGGTAGTATACAGGGGTTTGGGGCTATTTAGGGCAGGCAGTTAGGGGGCCCCCTTTTGGTGGGATACAGGCAGTTTGGGCCTCCTTTTGCTAATTGCAAAAGTCCGGGCCCCCTTTTGTTTGTAGGTCGACCGGGCCCCTTTTAGGTTGTCCGGGCCCCCTGTAGGTATTTAGGGCCCCTTTAGAATCGGGCCTCTTTAGATAGTCAGGGCCCCCTGTAGGTTTTTGGCCACCTTAGACAGTCATTGGCCCCCCCGTAGGTGGGCAGGACCCCTTTTCCCTTAGCCAGGGCCCCCCTTTAGGGGACCCGGCCCCCTTTCCATATCGGGGCCCCCCCTTTTGGGACCGGGTCCCCTTTTATACAAGGGCCCCCCTTTAAGTAGCCAGGGCCCCTTCCCTTATAGGGCCCCCCCCTTTTTGGGAGCCCGGCACCCATTTCCTTAAAAT